>CAJQZJ010033271.1:1996516-2072921 GCA_907164525.1 Lophiomys imhausi
TCTCTCTCTCTCTCTCTCTCTCTCTCTCTCTCTCTCTCTCTCTCTCTGTGTGTGTGTGTGTGTGTGTGTGGGAGTGTGGTTGGATGGATAGATGGATGTAATGCCTGGCTCCTGGCTTAAAGTACATCATACATATATGAGGTCATAAGCAAGCTAAAATATTAATTGATATTTACTAATGACTACATCAATTTATACAGTGTTGTTATTTTTTTAAAACAGGAGGCTCTTTATCTGTAACTATTACAAGTTTAAATATTTTTCATGAAACAATGTTATAACCTACTTCAAAATATATATGTAGCAGTATTTTTTAAATGTAAGTACCATAAGAAAGAACTTTTGAAAATAAGATTAATATGATTACAAATTGCAACAGCATAAATGATCATTTTAATAACATTATCTCATCTAGGGTTATAATATCTCATATCTCATATATATATAATACATGATGTATATCTGCATGTGTGTAAATTTATACATAGTTGGTAAATTGAAACATAAAATCATACATCAATTGATGTGTTGAGATTAAGTATTTCAGGCACTAGAAACCTCTGATTTTGTTACAATTTAATTATCATTTTCCACAATAGAATCTTGATTTCTGAGGGTTATCTATGAATTCTTTGGCAGCCTCCAGTGAACTGAGGCATATGTGATAGCTAACAGGTTGTTTACACCCTGAAAATCTACTTTCAGTAAGTTGGAAGTATGGTGGATAATAGGTTGTTTATGATTTGCAAATTTGTTCAGTGAGCTGAAAATTTGTCAGATAATGGGTTGTTTATGAATTCTAAATCAATAATCAGTGAGCTGGAACTATGTTGATAATGGGGTGCATATGAGTTGTAAATCCATTCCTGGTGAACTGAAAGCATGTTAGATAATGGGTGGTTTCTGAGAACTAAATCCATTTGAGAAGCTGGAAACATGGCAAGCAGGGCTTCCTCCCAGGGCATAAATGTGTGTTTTTCAATGAATTGAAATCTATTTAAATAATGGAGTCTTTATATGTCATTAATCTGTTTCCGATGAGGATGCAAACTGCTGAAATAATGGGTTCATTTAGACTCAAAGAACACACTTTGTTTGGCTGGAAACATGTCAGCTAACAGATTTGGTATGAGTAGTGAATCTATGTTCTGTGACTTAGATGTGTGAAATAATAATGCTCTGTTTACTGAAGTATTATAACTTTAATCTATTTTCAGTGTGTTCTTTGCTCTGTTATGGTTAATGAAGTGGAAACTCAGTAAAGGCCTGTTTTCACAAATGTGGTACCAGACTGGCTTCTGAAGTATATTAGGGTTTTTTTTTTAGGTCATCAATTTCTTCTTCTAGTCCAAAAAATGCTATAGAATTTGTAAACCATCAGTTTTGGCTTTAGTGGCAGCATGATTTCAGTGTAAGCACTTACTACTGAACAGAGTTCTCAACACAGTAGAACAGAGCAATGTTTAGCTTGGACTGGTACACCAAAACAGAAACCTGAGTCTCAGCTTCTCAGTTGGGAGGATGGAAAGGACGGGTATAAACAATTAGAATATTTTTACAATCTTTAAAAAAAATGTTCTAAACTGACAAGTTGAGAATTTCATACATGTCTACAATGTATTTTTATTATATCCATGGACACTGTCCCTCTGACTTCTTGGTGATACCAGCGCCATGTCTCTCCCTCCCAACATTACATCCTTTTTAGTGAATGGCAGAGCACATGCTCATACTTACAATAGCAATGCGTGTTTTCCTAGGGTGCTACCATTTGTGATGAAAACTGTGTTAAGATTTAGACTGGTAACAAACTCTCTTTAGTAACAGGTTATTTGAGAAAGAGTTAAAAGATCAAGAAAACTAGATCATTTGCTAATAAAATGACTTCTAATCATCTGTCCATATTTTGAAATATATTTAGTCAATAATTTTATACTTTTTGAGAATAATTTAAAATTTCAAGATATATTGAGACAAATAAATACAAAGCTAACTCCTCTTTCTTAAAAAAAGAAACACATCTCCAAGCTTCTAAAGCAATTTTTAGTAGAGTTCTTCATCTCTGCCATGGTTACAAATGATAAGCGTATATTGCACTTCCTTTTATTAATTTTAGAAAATTATTTTCATTTTTATATGTCAATTAAAATTCAGTACAGATCATTATTCTATGATTATGTTTAAAAATTATACTTTTTTCTGTAATTAAATACTATTTTTTAATTACTTAATTTTCCCTGCACCTGGCTTTGACTTTTTTTGTGGATACTGCATTAGATAATAACAAAGTGTTTCCTGAATACTTACACTTTATGTAATCTATCCAAACTATCTTTATCCTGAAGAGTTCCTGTCTATGGCACCCAAATTCTGGTCTTCATTTCAGTCAGGGTTTTTCTATTCCAGATCAATGATAAACTTCTTGTGAAAACTTTTGATCAGCTACATGTGATTTATGAGATTCCGTTTAACCTTGAAAACTATGTTTCTTTATTCTATTTCTTTACTACATGTACAATCTATGGTAACTCTGCAATAATATAACCAAATTAAATACCTGGTGAGTATACATGTCTAAAATATCTTTAAATAATTGATACTTTAAACCAGGACAGAATTATAAACCTTCTATAACTAAAGCTTTTGAAATTAATGCTTCAGTAATTTTTACCACTTTAATTTGGAGCTGGGTATGTTGATACATGCCTTAGGAAGTCAAAGCAAGGTGACTATGAGTTCCAGATAATTCTGTCTACATAATGATCGTCTGCCTCACAAAACGTAAAATTTTAATTCAAGTTTTGTTCCATAAGATGCAATCATTTTTTCTATCTTTTCAAAAATATCATTTTTTGAGATGATGACATAGCTTTGTCCCTTTCCTCTTCCTTTTCCTCTCTCCACAGTCTCATGAAGCGCCTACCTTGCTCTCGTTAAAATTCACGACCTCATCTTTTATTGCCAGGCTGGACTTACAGAGACAGGACTGGATTGTATTCAACTGAGAAAAAAACTGTGGTACATATACACGATGGAATACTATTCAGCTATCAGAAACAACGAAATCATGCAATTTGAAACCAAATGGATGGAATTAGAAAAGCTCATCCTGAGTGAGCTAACCCAGGCTCAGAAGGATGCACATGGCATCTCTTCACTTATAATTGGATTTTAGCTATATAGTACAGGATATCTATACTACAGCCAATGCAACAAAGAGAACAGGAATATAGACTTTATTTCCTGTCAATGAAATACTTTGGCCTAGTGGTGCTGCCTTGTAGGCCCCCAGTGTATGAAGAGGCTCTTGGCACTCATATGACTGCTGAACTGGGGCAGGAAACTGATATGTAGGGACACTCCACTCCAGAGGAGTGGGATGGAAGGGATAGGGAGTAGAGGGTGGGAGGGCAGGACTGGGAGGGTTGTAAAGAGTGCACTCTGATGGAGATGTAACCTGAAGTAATAAATAAACATAAAAGAAGGCGGTCCCATGGAAATACCCAAACAGTGCAGGCTGTGGCTAAGGTAAATGGTTGCTCTCTGTAAACTGACAGCCCAACCCCATGTCAAGAACAGCACTGACACAACTCATTGAACATGGAGAAGTAAAGCTGATGCCTACATCCAGCCTTCACACTGCATTGTAGTCTCTTTGGTGCAGGAAGGAACTCTGCAGGCCACGGAAAGAGAAATGTTGATGTGAACTTAGCCACAAAGAATTTGACCTACGATGTGTCCTGCCTAAAATATGCTGGAGCAATGATGACACAGAACTTGTAGAAGTAGTCAACTTCAAGTTTTGTTCCATAAGATGCAATCATTTTTTTTTCAAAAATATCATTTTTAGAGATGATGACATAGCTTTTTCCCTTTCCCCTTCCTTTTCCTCTCTCCACAGTCTCATGAGGCCCCTACCTTGCTCTCTTTAAAATTCATGACCTCATCTTTTATTTCCAGGCTGGACTTTCAGAGACAGGACTGGATTGTATTGTCTGACTTGATTTCAGGTGCAATCCAAGAAAAGGAATCCATACCCTTGGGTAATCAAGAACCATAAGCTAGATAGCCCAGAGACCTAGGGTAAAACCAAACAATACTGATCAAAAAAAAAAAAATCAAAACATGACTTCTAATGATAATTACTATACTCATTGATCAGCACCTTATCCAGTCATCATCAGAGAGGCTTCCCACTGCAACAGATGGGGACAGATGCAGAGACTCAGTCAGACTTTACTTGGAGAGAGAGGGAGAGAGAGAGAGAGAGAGAGAGAGAGAATAATGAGAGGTCTCAGAGGATCTGGTGCTGTTTCAGACTCTGAGCTCATATGTGCTTCACTTGATATTCTTGTAGAATTCCTAACAGGGGGGAGGGGCAGTCTGTCCCTGAGTTTTTTGCCTATTTGTGGGATCCTTTTCTTCCTACTGGGTTCCCTAGCTCAGCCTTGAAGTGATGGTGTGTGCCTGGCTTTATTGCAGCTTGTTTTGCCATGTTCAGTTGATGTCCCTGGGAGGTCTGCTTTTTTCTGAGGCGAGGAGGAGACTAAATCTGGGAGAGAGAGAAAGTGGGGAGGAAAGTCTGGGGGGAGAGCAGGAGTGGAAACTGTCTGGATGTAATATGTGAGAGAAGAAATTAAAAATATATTATAAGAGGAATTAAAAAAAATAATTCTTGGTTTCTCTTTACGTCCTCTTTGTGTGTGTGTGTGTGTGTGTGTGTGTGTGTGTATGTGTGTGTGAGAGAGAGATTATGTGTGTGTGTTTTATTCCTAAATGCATAAAAAACTTTCTCCATTCTTACAATGTTTCATTTATGATTATATTTTCAGGGCTGATCATTTGGTATTAGATAGCTAATTGGTGTGTAAAATGTTATTTTCTCCTTTGTCTTGCCTTTATTTTATGTGTAGAGCTCATTTCTCCTGCAGAATATGTCCCTTAAATATGGATGTTTTCTTATATTTTATAACTTCTTTGTTGTGTATTAGATCTATAAATTGACTTATATATAGCATATTTTTTACTTATTTATGTTTGGATTTTTGTTTATAAATATTTCACACCTTTACATTTCAATTTTTAAATTTCAATGATTTTTTTCATTATTATTACATATTTCCTTTCAAAATTTTCATAGTTTTCCTGGAATCCTTTTGCATAGATCAATGTAACAATGCGTAGATTTTGATGACTTTGTTATACAGGCATTCGCCTTTGCTGGCCTATCCATTTTAATAACTTCTCTTTTCTCTGGCTGGCTGATTTTAGTTTCTTTATAACTCTTGAGTTATTCCTTAATAATCTAGTGACCTATTGTCTGCCTTCACACTTAATTGGGAGTTATTAACTTGATAATTACAAGTTATGTATGTGTGTGCTGAATGTATATTCAGGGAAGCTGGCAGACATTTCATGGGGCTCTCACATAGAAGTTTCTTTTCTTTTCTAGGAAATGTCCCTGATGTTTCTTATCCTAGTTTGTGAACTCTTGATTTTTTTTTTTTACTACAAAATCCATTTTCTCTTTGCTCTGTTGTTTATTATGTTTCACAATTATGTCAATCAGCTCATAGTCCGAGGTTTTTGCAAAACAAACCCTGTTGATCTTTATTAAGAAATTTAAAATGTCAAGTCAGTATTGAAACTTTAGTCACCTTTCAGGTTTGTACTACAGTGTTTCTCATGGAAGCAATTCACTTGTATCCTTGCTATTAAAAAAAAAGAGCACAAAATAAGATAATAGAAAAATGTAAATGCAAAATAGAGAAGTAGACTCCCTGAGGTAGTTTAATAAGAATAGCCACATTAGGCTCACATATAATGCTTTGTTCCCAAATGGTGGAAATTTTGGAAGGACTAGGAGATGCACTTGTTGACTGACATACATATCAATGGGGATTAGTTTTAAAGTTTCAAAATCCCACACAATATCCCCCCCTCAGCCAACTGTTGTCTCAACATGTAAGCGGTTAGCTACTGTTTTAAGCCATGCCTGACTGCTATCATGTTCCCCACCATGTTGGCCACGGACTTTAACCCATGAGTCCTTAAATTAAATGCTTTCTTTTGTAGGTTGCATTGATTGTGGTACTTTGTTGTAATGACAGAAAGTAACCAAGACACTCCCCTATGTATAGCACTGAAGGTCTTTAGAGAATGCAGTGTTTTAAGAGAAAAGGTCCCCCAAATTAGCTTAAAACTTGCCCACTGGATTAAATATTATGAGAAAGCAATATAGATAGTTGTGAGCTATAATTTATCTGGTTACTTATTTAAATCTTATGCCTGAAACAAATTGAAACAATCTCATCTCTTTATATACATTTCATTTTTCATAAGATATATTCTACATGTTTTAGATTTAAACCAATCCAAGTTTTCAAATACAAACATTCAACATTCTAAGTTGAATAATATTAAAAATATATGAGAAATCAGTAATCAAATATATTCTAGATTCAAATACTACATAAGAAATCTGAATAATTATAACAATTTTTATCATGTATTCTTGGATATTGTTTTGAGAACTCAAATGGAATTCTAACATTAATAAAGCAAATATATGAAAGCAGTTGTTTTAGTATGACTTAGAAAAAGTAGAAACTAGATGCTAAATGATCTTCACTTATAACAGAATTAATAAAACATGATACAGTCTCAGTACATATTAATATGTACTAAGGGAATACATTTGAACTAGGGAGAAGCTATACTGTTAAGAGGACCTGAATTTGAATCCTTAGGAGACACATTAAAAATAGGGATGCTAGTGCATATCACAGGGATGTGGGAAATGGTGAGTTCTACGTCAAATCAAAGATCCTGCATCAAAAATCAAGGCAGAGAGAGATACAGGAAGATAACTGTATCTAACACACATATGTGAAAGCATAGTCACATACAAAGTAATAAATTCCGGTTCTCATTTGTATTTATAATATGTACATATACGTTATTTCTTGAGTAATATAATTAAGAATGACCCCTAATGTTATTCTATTTTGCCTATAGATTAGTGTTTTACTCAGCCATCATCAGAACAACTTCCTCTTGCAGTAGATGGAAACAATGCAGAGAATGAAAACTGGTCAGTATGCCGAGAGTGAAAGACCTTGGAACATTCAGTTCTAAATAGAATATATCCATTACATCCCTCCACTAACAGCTTAGGGAGCTGCAAAGACAAGAACACAGATTGTAAAAGCCAGGCAACATGAATGACACCAAGGAAATAGTGTCTTCCAGAAACATTAGAAGTGAGACATATATGAACTCAAAGAGACTATCATGTCACGCACAAGGCCTGCACAGGTTCAAGCCAGATGAAGTCCCAGCACATGAGCCCAAATGGCTTAACAAGAAGCTATCTATAATTGTCAGCTGCTCTCAAAGAAAGAACTCATTTTCTCCAATGGAGTCTCACTGAGTACATAAACAATTAAGGACAGGCCTCCTGCCCAGCAGTAAATGGCCAACAAAAAACAAATTCAATAGTGATTTTCTAGTTATTTGACTCATATTGCTTTGTTTGGACTTTAAAAATATTTTACTAATATTTTGCTTGTATGCTATTGTTTCCAATTTTGTGAATTTGGAGACATTGTGTGAGTGTGTATTTGCAGGTATCTCTGTCTGTTGGACTGACTCTGTATGGGCATATATATGTATATATTATTTAATATAGTATATTTAATATAAAACATTATTAATAAAGTTGTGAGTTGGCACTACTGTAAGCTCATATGTTTCAATGACTGTCAAATGTATATATGCCAACTTTTTCTTCTTAAGAAAGAGAAAGAAGTCATGGAGTTGGATATGTGAGAAAGAGGGGAGGATCTGAGAAGAAATGAGAGAGGAAAAAGTTATCAGAATATACTATATAAGTTTTCAACTAAAGAAATAAGTGTGGCTGGGCGTGGTGGCGCACACCTTTAATCCCAGCACTTGGGAGGCAGAGGCAGGTGGATCTCTGTGAGTTCAAGGCCAGCCTGGTCTACAAAGTGAGCCCAGGACAGCCAGGGCTACACAGAGAAACTCTGTATCGAAACCTCTCACCTCCCCACCCCCCCCCCAAAAAAAGAAATAAGTGTGGTAAAACAAAGCACAAAATATCTCATGAATTTTATTTATATGATTATGTAAGCATAGGTGCTTAAACAACATATATGCCGTCATATAAATTAAGGAAAATATTTAAATCCATTCTTGGCACTTATAGGAGTTGGGATGGAAAAGGAATTCTAAGGAATTGAAAACAAAGATAAAAAAATGAATTAGTTAAAATACACTACACATAGATGAGGACATATTGTTAAAAATGTAGAAAACACAGTTACCTTGAGTTGTGGCAAATTACCAGAATTCATATTATTTCTTATTTCTATTAATAAAGATAGACTTGTAGGAATGAAGTATCATTTTTCTTTAGAATGAATATAAAGTTTTTTGTACAAATAGAATTCAAAAGAAAGCTTCTGAAAATTTCATGATATTCCCCACAGCAAACTATTTCTACCCTGGCAGTATCAGTTTGAGAGTGAAATTTGTGAACTTTCCCTCAAGTTTAAAATGCTGATTCTCAGAGGTAATGCTATCCTTGCTGAGAAGAATTTAGAACCTGATTATACATATAGCAAGAAAATTGCCAATAGTTATCATTGTAGAGATATGGCTGAAATGACTGAGAATGAGAAAGAATGGACAATAGTAGACTTAGAGGCTGGTGCATTTGAGCAAATATGGGCCTTTTGCTTTGGGTGTATGTGACCTACAAATGAGTGCAGGGTAGTCATTATGAAGTGCACTGACTTTGTGAAAGCAATTTCAATTTCAGGCAGTCTGTGGAACATGTGTGTCTACAGTAATGCCAATTCACTATATTAAATGGTATACTGTACAAAGGAATAGCTAAACACTTTCAGGCAAGTGTTCATTATCATTTTTATGTTTATTTCCTGAAATTGAATGAAACTCCACAAGAGCTTTTATTAAGATGTTAGAAAAAAATTAGTTGAACATATAACCAAGTACTATAGACAGTCCTCCTGGAAATGTGACAGCTGAATGGTCAAGATCCCAGTGTACCTGACAGAAGCATTGCAACATATGTCACTCAAATAAAGGGCCATGGGTAATGTACAAATGTTTTTTGCAGAATCATCCAGTGTCTGGAATGCCCTTAGTTTTACAATTTTGGTAATTTTGCTGAATAACATCCATTCAGAATCAGAAAACCAAGGGGTTTCCAAATCTGCCCAACTAGAGTACTTTCAAGGAAACTGAGATAAATTGTCCAAGGACTTCCCTTCAATTTTTCTCTTTGCATCTATACCCTCAATAGAATAAAGCAGAAAAAAAATATCATAAAGAGAATAAAGAAAGATACTGAATTTCTGTTGAAAAAATATCAGAGTGTATGTAAATTTCACAACATCACACTTCTTCACCTTAACAAAATGTTAGAGTTATTGGTATTCTTCCGATAATAGGTAAGCTGGGCGTGGTGGCACACGCCTTTAACTCCAGCACTTGGGAAGCAGAGGCATGCCGATCTCAATGAGTTCAAGGCCAGTCTGATCTACAAAGGGAGTCCAGGAGAGTCAGGACTTAGTACACAGAGAAACCCTGTCTCAAAAAAACAAACAAAAAATCCTGAACAAACAAAAAACAGATAATAGGTGAAACAAAGTGCTGATTTCATCACAACATAGGAAGGTAATATGGGGAAAAAGATGCATGAATCTTGCTCTCTAGGCTAAAACTAGAAAAATAATTCATTATAAAATCATATTTATAGAGTTTTTTAAAAAGTAAATTATGTTTATTATTACTTCAAGTTACATCTCCCTCACAGTTCCTTCCCTCCACCCTTCTTGGTCCCACCCTCAAACCCTCTCCCCATGTTCTTCCCTCTCCCACCTATCCTATTTCTCTGGTGTGGGGTGCTCCCACATCTCAGCCCCCCTGAGTTCATCAGTCAAAAATGAGCTTTCTCTTGCACTGGGGGGCCTACATAGTAGCTTCACTAGGGCAATGTGTCAAACTAACAGGTAACAAAGTTCATGATCTTCTTTCTTTTGGTCCGCTGTTGTAGGATAATTATCCTGTACTATATAGCTAAAATCCAGTTATAAATGAATAGATGCCATGTGCATCTTTCTGAGTCTGGGTCAGCTCACTCAGGATGAGCTTTTCTAGTTCCATCAATTTGGCTGCAAATTGCATGATTTCTTTTTTCTGATAACTGAGTAGTATTCCATTGTGTAGATGTACCATGTTTTTGTTTTTTTGTTTTTTATTTTTTAGCCATTCTTTAGTTGAGGGACATCTGGGTTGTTTCCAGTTTATAGCTATTACAAATAAAGCTGCTATGAGCATAGTTGTGGAATTGTTCTTGTGGTTTGGTGAGTAATCATTTGGATGTATACCCAGGAGGGGTATGGCTGGGGCTTAAGGTAGGGCTATCCCAAGTTTTCTAAGATATTGCCAGACTGATTTCAACAGTGTTTGTACAAGTTTGCACTCTCATCAGCAATGAAGGAGTGTTCCTTTTCTCCACAACCTCGCCAGCATGTACTTACTGTTTTTTGAGTTTTTGATCTTAGCCATTATGATTGGTGTGAGATGGAATCTTGGAGTCTTCTTGAGTTGCATTTCTCTGATGATTAAGGATGTTGAATATTTCTTCAAGTGTCTCTTGGCAATTAGAGATTCCTCTTTTGCGAATTCTAGGTTTAGCTCTGTACCTCATTTTTTCTTAGTTTCTTGGTGTTTAATTTCTTAAGCTCTTTATACATTTTGGATATTAGCCCTCTGTCAGATGTGGGGTTGGTAAAGATCTTTTCACAATCTGTAGTTGTCATTTTGTTCCAATGACAGTTTCTTTTGCCTTACAGAAACTTCTCAGTTTCATAAGGCTCCATTTATTGATTGTTTTTCTTAGAGCCTGAGCTATTGATGTTCTGTTCAGGAAGTTGTCTCCTGTGTTCATGAGTTTGAAGCTTTTCCCACTTTCTCTTCTATTAGATTTAGTGTGTCCAGTTTTATGTTAAGGTCTTTGATACACTTGGACTTAAGTTTTGTGCAAGGTGATAAATATGGGTCTATTTGCATTCTTCCATAGGTTGACATCCAGTTAGACCAGCACCATGCTTTCCTTTTTCCATTTTACTGTTTTGGCTTCTTTGTCAAAAATTAAGTCACTGTAGGTGTGTGTGTATTTCTGGATCTTTGATTCAATTCCATTGATTAACTGGTCTGTTTCTATACCAGTACTGTGCTGTTTTTATTACTGTTGCTCTGTAGTATAGCTTGATATTAGGGATGGTGATACCTTCAGATTTTTATTATTATTATTATTATCCAGGATTGATTTAGTTATTCTGGGTTTTTTTGTTTTTCATATGAAGTTGAGAAAGATTCTTTTAAGGTCTGTAAAGAGTTGGATTAGTGTTTGATGGGAATTGCAGTGAGTCTGTACATTGCTTTTGGTAGGATGACCATTTTTTTTCTATTGATCCATGAGCATGGGAGATCTTTCCATCTTCTGATGTCCTCTTCAATTTCTTTCTTCAAGGACTTACAGTTCTTGTTGTACAGGGTTTTACTTGCTTGGTTAGAGTTATCCACAGGTACTTTATATTGTTTGTCTCTATTGTGAAGGGTGTTGTTTCCCTAATTTCTTTCTCAGCCCATTTATCTTTTGTATAAAGAAGGGCTTCCGATTTTTTGAATTGATTTTGTATCTATCCACTTTAGCACTTTGTGGTATATTCTCTGAATGGTCTAATCATAGTGGCTTTCAACAAACAGAAAAATACTAGAAAAAATATTTCGGATACTTAGAATGTCTGTGCCTTGAGAAGATCAGTCCTTCTGAGCAGGTGAAACATAACAGCATGCTGCTGCTTTCTTTTATTATAATTTCCATACAGCACATGCAGATTTCAAAAATAATTGCTTTTAAATTTAAAATTCCAAATCACAGCTGACAGAGAAGAGTCAATATTTTGCTCCTTTGCTACAAAGATTTTAGAGCCTTAGATTCAGCCCAGGATTAATCATTTCAACTGTCATTGCGCAGAATGAAAGGAGAAGGGAAGTTGATTTACAAACATTCTCTTGAGGGAAGGTCAGGCGATGACATAAGCTTACCACATTGAAATGCAAGAGCTTCAGTTGGGTATTATTTTTATGCATAGAAAATTGAACTAAGTTTTCAAATCTTCCTTCTCCCTTGACATTTACAACAGCATGAAAATGTGATGGCTGACGACTCATTCATTTTTAATCATTTCAGAAGGAACTATGTCTCAAAGAAAACGAGTTTTAGAATTCCATTGCACAATTGCAAAATGTGAATTCTACCGGGGGTCCACCATGTTTCTCCAATGACTCAAAGGAAATCAGCAAACTGCCATGATAATTATAACTGTGGTAACATTTCTGCCTCATCAAGTCAAACTTCTGATAAACGATAAAACATACTCATAAACTTGTCAAAATTTCCTCCTTTTCCCACAGCATGTTAGTGAGCCCTTGTGACCAAATTATTTCTTCAAAACACTAGAACAAAGCTCATCACTACAGTGTTTCATAGTAATTGATTAATATAGTTCAGTTTCAAAGCCTTATAAGGCCAGCGCTAAGAAAATATTCATACATGTTGGCTACATATGCATACTATTCCTTTCCCTGAATAGCAATAGGGCAAAAAACATGCATGTGATGTGTGGGATCTAAAGTGTATGCAGATTCTTTATAAGGGGACTCTAGAGTTGTTGTCATTTCATGACTTATATATAATTTAGTAAAGATGAGTCTTCCATAACCTTTCTGCTGCAGTTTGAACTGCAAACAGATCTTTTTCCTCTAAGTCTTGGAGATGTGCATTTTAGACTGACATTCTCCAGCTCTTTAATTCTAAAGGGTTATTTTCAAAATACAATTCCTTTAGCATCACACTTTCCTACACACACACACACACACACACAAACACACACACACAATCCAGACATGATAGAAGAAGTATAAATAATTAGAAACATTTTTAATAGAAAAACTTGATGTGTTAATTCATGATAAATACTGAATCTGTTCTAATTTATGTAATTCAGTTATAACCCAAGAAATAAGAAGATTAAAAAGAAGGGAGAATGTAATGTGAAATACAACAATTAATAATTTCATATTACATAAAAGATGATAAGAAAGATATTTATGCACTAATTTCACATTCATTCATTATGAAATTTAGTCCAGAAACATACAGTCATCAAAAAACAATATTTACAGGTAAAATGTCATGGTGCTATAATTCCAGCCCTTAGAACCATGGGACAGGAGAATAATTTTTTTTTGTTTTGTTTTTCGAGACAGGGTTTCTCTGTATATCTCTAGCTGTCCTGGACTCACTTTGTAGACTAGGCTGGCCTTGAACTCACAGAGATCCACCTGCCTCTGCCTCCCAAGTGCTGGGATTAAAGGCACGCGCCACCACTGCCCAGCTGGGACAGGAGAATAATTTAAGGACAGTGTGGAAAATAAATGAGACCCCGGACTCTGTTGCCTGACTTTGGAACCTTTTCTCCAGCTAGGCTGCATTGTCTGGAATCAGTGGATAAGGATGCACTTAGTCCTAATGCAACTTGATGTGCCTGAGGAGGTGAGTATGGGGGAGGGGGAGTGCATTGGAAGGGGGATCCCCTTCTCTAAGGAGGCTGGAATGGGGTAAGAGGGTGGGAGAGTGGGACTAGGAGAAGAGGATGGTGGAGGCTGCGATTGGAATGTAAAGTGAATAATTAAGTGAATGAATGAATGAAGAAATAAATAAAGTTAAATTACACAAAGGAAAAAAATTAAGGGGGTAAGGGGAAGAAAGGAGGGAGGGAAGTAGAGGAGAAGGAGGAAGAGGAAGAGAAGAAAAAGGAAGAAGAGGAAAGCAGAAAGCCACCATCCATATTTATAAGGATTGATTTAAAACAATTCCATGTAATTTATTTCACAATATTGGCTCCAATATTGGAGGACTAGTGAGGAAGTTTTCTTACAATGTAAAGTTCCAGGCAGTCCACATAGTTCTGGATAGAAATATTAATAAAGATGTGGAGTTTGAAAATGCAAATGTTGAATAAATACAAAAGGGGAATTTCAAGTTTTGCCATCAGAGACACTTCCTGTGCCCACTCAAAGATGTAAAGTCAAGCAGACTCTACAGCATCAAACCCTCCTGTAGAGTCAGCACACACTCCACTATCCTACTACGTCTCTTCCCCTCAGCTGAGGTAAACTATCTCTTCATAGTTCCTGATAACATAAATACAAGTAACATAATAAGATTAAGCAAATTGTACTTATGTATTAGAAGTATGCATAATACATACACATACATTTGCAGTATAAACAATCAGTAAAAAAAGAAGTCATGAATCTGAAAGAGAACAAGGAGGGATATATTGGAGGGTTTGGAAGGAGTAAAAGGAATTGAAAATGATGTAATTTTAATCTCAAAAGATAAAAGAAACATGTGAGACAGAATATGTTCATTATCATATGCCCCAAAGAAACTTGGATTCTGAATTAAACAGATAGATACAAGTTTCCAGGAAATACAATGCTTTATATTGCTGCAATTTAAAAAGCATCTGTTTCCTGTGCAATGACAGAAACACTAGTGCTGTGGAGCTGCTATTTCCCCATGCCTGCTGACAGAACAGGTAAACAACAAACATCATTTGAATAATAAAGAGAAAATTTCTGTTTAGAATCTCCACCTGGCTGAAAACTAGCTAAGCTACCTACTCTTACTATGATTATTTGGGTCCTGATACCATCCTTTCCAAAAGATCATTTCTATAACTTCGGGCAGTAGAGTCAAACCATTTGTTTTTTAATGCCCTGAAAAAAAGCAATTCATGCATGTGGAAATATTGTGTAGATAAGGATTCAAGGCAGAATTATTGTTAATTATGTTGCATTTTCTCCATGGTTCTTGTATAATATTGTTAGATTTACTTTAAAATAGCGATGCTTTTTCATATATTTTTTCTGATACAGAGAGTATTGTATCTCTGCTCTGTTTTCTGTTTTGGAAAATCCATTAGCTTTGTTTAAATACCTTTCAGAAACCATCTGTTCTCCTTTCCTGTACTCTTTAACTTCATTCTTTTTTTTTTTTTTAATAAAGACTGTTTAGCTCATACAATTCACCTAAAATCTTGCAGTTTTGTCTAAGAGAACTGAAAAGATTTCAGCATTCCTTCAAAGTAATGCTTTGTAGCTCCTATATAACACTAATTATACTATGATCTCTTTTATACTAGTTTGGAGTTTTTGTTACATTAAACACTGTATGACATAAACAATAAAGGAGCAAGGTGCTGCACTATAGACAGGAAAAGGAACTCACAAGATGTGAATGGCTGCATAATGCACATGAAAGTTAAACAATGGTTTCTGTCATCTCATAGCCTGAGCTGTGAGCTCAAAATCAAGAGTGGTACACACACTCGAAAGCACACACGTGATGACTCTCCTTATTTAAACCATCTGTGATACTATATTGAAATCAGAATAAATTTGGTAAAGGAACTCCTTGCACACTTATTTTATACTATGCAATATGCTGACTGTATCTAGATGCATGCTATAGTGTACTCCAATATTTCAGCCACTTTATATTTATAAAACTGTGGTTCTGCTTAAACTCTTATTATTCACATGGAAGACTTCTGCAGAAATAATTATAAAAATGAAGTAAAAGCCCCCACATCATCCTCTGGCCTTCATCATATCTGTATACATGTATACATGCTTCTGCTTATGCATGTGCATGAGAAACAGAATGGAATATCAATACAGTAATAGAATGGAATAGCAATATAGCTGCATTCAAGTGTTCTTTTTATCATTCATTAGCAACATATATGTCTGTGGTAATTTTCTTAATTACCAAATATTAATATTGACCATAAGTTTCATATAGTGGTCTGAGGAAATCTTAAATGAGGTCAAATGAAGGAATTATTTATTTATTTATTGTTACGTTTTATTTTTCTTTTTTAATATTTATCTTTTGGGGGTCATTGCATTTTTGAAAATATTCATTTATTACTTCAGGTTACATCTCCATCACAGTGTCCCCTTCCCACCCCTCTCAGTCTCACCCTCCCACCTTCTACCTTATAGACATCAAGCATTGTATTTCACACACACACTATCTTTATGTCAATAATATAATCTATAAATTCCCCCATCTCTCTTGTGTTTGTGTGTGTGTGCATGTATACAGATGAATTAATAGCAAGTGAAGGGAAGACTTCTTAGAAGGTTTGTCATAGTGAAATTATTAATGAGAAAAGAGAAGACTGTTAAAAAGGAAAAGAATCAGACTCATCAGT
This sequence comes from Lophiomys imhausi, assembly GCA_907164525.1. Lineage (NCBI taxonomy): Eukaryota > Metazoa > Chordata > Mammalia > Rodentia > Muridae > Lophiomys > Lophiomys imhausi. Next base: position 2,012,923 of record CAJQZJ010033271.1, read on the forward strand.
GGAAATTACATTAAAGCTTTTTATTCTCATTTTCTACATGCCTTCACAATAACTAAATCCAAGGCACTGGCTGCATCTCAGGTGTGCTAGGGATTAAGAAATGTAGAATTCTTAATAATTTTTAAATGTAACTGATATTTTTTCAATAAAGCACGTGTTTATTTCATTCTTTATTAATTAGCTTAGGGAAAGTGTCTAGAGTTGTAGAAATTTTTACTCTTTAAACTTTTCATTATAACATATTCCTCATGCCCCTAAAATATCAGTTACAAAATCATGTATTTAAAAATAAGATGGCTTTCTTTTTAGATAATCTTGGGACTAAGATCCAATGACTAACTCACCAATATCATTACTAAAGCCTATTTGTACTCAGAAATATTTAGCAATGTTAAAAGTGTGTACAATCTTCAACACGGAATTCATGTTTTTCGCCCTATGTTCTAGAAGAGCTTGAGCAACACTATTTTTAAAGTATTACTAAAATTTTCTAGTTCCATCCATTTGGTGACAAATTGCATGATTTCTTTGTTTCTTCATTCGTTTGGCCCCATTTCTCTGATAGACATTGATTGTAGAGCAGGGGTTATGAAGAACTTGCCTACCCTGTCTTGGCAGAGCTAGGCTGTTGACTTACCTGCTTCCAAGTTTTGTCCTTTTTGGACAGCATTCTGTCTACAGTTGGAGCAAGGGGCTTTTCCTACCAAGAGATAGGCTTGTGAATAATTCAATCATCTCCCACTGGAGATTCTTTGATGCTCATCTTCTACTTGGGGTAGAATAAGGGGTGCTGTCAGGAGTTGATATGTCTCAATATAAAAAAAATCTAAAGTTACAAAAACATCTTTAAATGCCATATTCTGCAGATCTCTTGAGGTTTTTGAAGAGGCCCTATCTATCTCTTATATTAGGATAAGCAGATGTTGCTTGTCTCTTAGCAGCTTTAATTCTGATTAGCTTAGAAAATAGCTATAATAGGCTGTCATAGTACCTAACAAAATGACCGGCATGGATAACTATTAGTTTGCATTTCTTAATTATCCTAAACAGTTTATGACAATTAGTAGTAAAAGGCTGAACCATCACATTTCATTTTTTTTCCTTTACCTCCTAACCCTTCCATCCTATTTCTCTGGGGTGGGGTGTCCTTATATAACAATCGCTCATCTCAGTTGAGAGGTCGTATGAGGGCCAAAAGCCTCCTCATTCATTGGGGGTCTACGAGTCAGTACCACCAGTGAAAAGTGTCTCATTGCCCAGGAGAGAGAACTAAAAAACAAACAAACAAATAAGAAGACACACAGATAAAAAAGAATAAAAAATATAAAATATATATAAAATAAATAAATTAATTAAAATACAAAATAAAAGTCTATGTCCAAGTTCCCTTTGGTGTGTTAGTTGTAGTATCGATATCTTCTACTATATAGCTAAAATCCTACTATAAGTGAATAGATGCCGTATGCATCCTTCTGAGTCTGGGTTAGCTCACTCAGGATGAGCTTCTCTAGTTCCATCCATTTGGCTGAAAATTGTTCCTGATAGCTGAATAATATTCCATTGTGTAGATGTACCACAGTTTTTTACCCCATTCTTCGGTTGAGGGACATCTGGTTGTTTCCATTTTCTAGCTATTACAAATAAGGCTGCTATAAACATAGATGAGGAAACTTCCTTATGATTCCGTGAAGAGGCATTTGGGTGTATACCCAGAAGTGGTATGGCTGGGTCCTGAGGCAGAGCTATTCTAAGTTTTTTAAGATATCGCCAGACTGACCTCCATAGTGGTTGCACAAGCCTGCATTCCCACCAGCAATGGAGTAGGGTACCCCTTTCTCCACACCCTCGCCAGCATGTGCTGTCATTTGAGTTTTTGAGCCAGGGGAGAATGAGATTATTCCCTCTAAAGAAAAGTGAATATGTTTAGGCCAATCTCCCTCATGAACATAGATGCAAAAATACTTAATAAAATACTAGCAAACCGAATTCAAGAACACATCAAAAGTATCATACACCATGATCAAGTAGGCTTCATCCCAGGAATGCAGGGATGGTTCAACAAAGGAAAGTCTATCAACGTCATTCACCATATAGAAAAGATGAAAGAAAAAAAACACATGATAATCTCGCTAGATGCAGAAAAAGCATTTGACCAAATCCAACACCCCTTCATGCTAAAAGTTCTGGAAAGAACGGGCATACAAGGACCGTACCAAGAAATAATAAAGGCAATATAGAGCAGGCCAGTGGCCAACATCAATTTAAATAGAGAGAAACTTGAAGCATTTCTTCTAAACTCAGGGATAAGACAAGGATGCCCACTTTCACCATATCTCTTCAATATAGTACTTGAAGTTCTTGCTAGAGCAATAAGACAACTAAAAGAGATCAAGGGGATAAACATTGGAAACGAAGAAGTCAAATTATCCCTATTAGCAGATGATATGATAGTATACATAAGCGACCCCAAAAATTCCACCAGAGAACTTTTACAGCTGATAAACACCTTCAGCAAAGTGGCTGGATACAAAATTAATTCAAAAAAATCAGAAGCCCTTCTTTATACAACAAACAAATGGGCTGAGAAAGAAATAAGGGAAACAACCCCCTTCACAATAGCCACAAACAACATAAAATACCTGGGGTTAACTCTAACCAAGCAAGTAAAGGACCTGTACAACAAGAACTTCAAGCCCTTGAAGAAAGAATGGAAGAGGCCTTTATTTATTTATCTATCTATCTATTTATTTATTTATTTATTTATTTATTTATTTATTTATTTATTTATTTATTTTGGTTTTTCGAGGCAGGGTTTCTCTGTGTAACAGCCCTGGCTGTCCTGGACTTGCTTTGTAGACCAGGCTGGCCTCGAACTCACAGAGATCCGCATCTCTGCCTACTTGATCATGATGTATGATACTTTTGATGTGTTCTTGAATTCGGTTTGCTAGTATTTTATTAAGTATTTTTGCATCTATGTTCATGAGGGAGATTGGCCTAAACATATTCACTTTTCTTTAGAGGGAATCATCTCATTCTCCCCTGGCTCATATGCCAGACAAGGTGGCAAGGATCCACTGCCTCTTTGCTAATTAATCCTTTTACAAACTGTTAATTAATATTATTTTCAACCTTACTCTCAGTAGAGATTCAGGTACATTATGTTACAATGGATGTGATGATTTGAATCTGGACATCACTTATGCCAAAGCTCTGGATTTCAACTGAAACAGTGAAAGATATTTACCAAATATCTTAAGGTCTCCAAGACTGACAGAGCCAACACCAGGACAGTAAGGAGGAAGGGACACAGCAAAACAAGGAAGCTGTTGCTGGATAGTGAATTTTGTGACAGTAATAAAAAAGAAAAGATTTAGTATATTATTTATGTATTATAAGCATGATTTGAATACAGACTTAAAATACAATTCCCTGATTTTATGACATTATTGATTTTGTGGCACTTACATAGCCAACATATGTATAAAGTTGAACTGTGTGCAGTAGAGTTACAGGGAACAAGACTGCTAAATGAGAAGGTTCAGCATTTTTTTTTTTGCATGAAATTCTCATTAGTATGAGAATCAAAGGAAGGAAGATATTTGATTTGTGGCTTATAATTTCAAAACCAGAAAGTTTCTTCAGTTTTATTAAATTACAATTTGTATTATTTAAAAAATGCCAAGTGAAAAGATCTAATAAATACTAAATGGCAAACCCTTCTAATATAACAGCATATTTTAAATTTTCAAGGGACTGGAGAGATAGATCAATAATTAAAAACACTGGCTTCTCTCTTAGAGCATCCAGGTTTGATTCTCAGCACCCACATGATAGGTCACAGACATCTGCAAATTCAGTCCAGTAAATCTGATGCCCTCTCCTGGCTTCCACTGGTACCATGATGTAGAGACATACCTGCAGGCAAAAACTACTACATAAAATAAAATTAAATACCTTGTAAATGATTAAATTTGTTTGAGAATAAATGAAATAAAAGCAAAGAAATAATAAATAAATGAATATTATATATTCATTTATTAATTTGTTTCCATCTAAAAATCAAAAGATAGCAAATCATATCAGCAATGAATATTTCATATCACTGAAATGTACTATTATTTCTATAAAGAATAAAAAATTTCTTAAATGTCTACTCCTAATTAAAATTCTTCTGTTCAAGTTGTGTGTGAAAGAAAAGAACATTATTTCTTTAAGATTATATATCTTTTAATATTTTATTTTAAATGAGGCTATCTAGGCTGTGCTTGATAGATAATAAATGTTTGAGAATTGAATGAATTATGACAAGAACAAAATGATAATTAAACTTTAAAGACTATAGAAATGTAATAATATTCTGGGATAAAATTATTATACTATATGACAACTAACTATGATTTTTTTTCTGTTCAGGGATTAGAAAATGTGAATGTAGAATAAATCTTGACAATACATTCATTTCTAATTTCTAATTTTACTATTAAAGCAGTATTTTTGCATGGAATTGCATTGCAAAGCACTTTTAACATAGTTTTCATTAAGGTGGACAGTAGTACATAGAATAATTTTATGCCATTGTTTATGACAGTATGTGCCTTGGAGAAACAAGATGTCCTACATCAATATTTCAGGAACAAGAAAAATTTTATCTTAAAGTATATAAGAACTACACAGAGACCCACAACTGTAGAGTGCAAGACACTGAAGCACTTAGTCTTAAATGAGATGTCTTTATTAAACATTTCTACTCAAGGCTCAGTGATCTATATAGAACAGGAGAAGCAAAAATTTTAAGAGGCAAAAGTTGTGGATAACTCCAAGGAAACAAGAGAATTGATATGCACATGAACTCACAGAAACTGTGACATCATGCATAATACCCACACAGGTTCAAGTCATATGGTGTCACTACACTGAGAGGTGGGTGTTGACAAAGGACCCCACTCCAGAACAAGAAACTGTTTGCAACTGATACCTGCTAGCAAAGGAAAAATCAATTTTCTCTAATGGAGTGTCACTGGGCATCAAAAGTACATTTCCCAGCAGGCTTCATGCCCAGGAATAGCTTGAATCACAAACACACACACACACACACACACACACACACACACACACACAAACACACAAAACTCCATGGATTGGGATAGGTACTCATTTTGTTTTGTTTTTAGTTTGCTTTGATTTTCAGTTTTGTGCTTTTGTTGGTTTTGGTTCTGAAAGGGAGAGAGAGAAATGGAAAAACAAAACTGATGTAGGTAGGGAGGATCTGGGAGGAGTTGGAGGAGGAGAAAAACATGATCAAAATACATTGTATAACTTTTTAATTAAAACAAAAAGAAAGAATTAAGTCAATAAGGTAGGTCTAACATCCACTATAAATGATATACCTTAAGAAGCAAAAACTTACTGCTGCTAGAGGCATTGAAGATGTGACTATGATGTCATATGCACATCAGTAGGTGGCAGAGAGGAGAGAGGCTAAATCTACATTCAGTGTTCTGACTTATGAACATCTGAATGAAGAGTACCCTAACATTCCTGGAAAGAAAAAAAAAGCAAGCTGGATAACCCCACTTTGGCTTCATGGGGTAGCCTATTATGACTACCAGACCAGCACCAGGCAAGCTCCCAGGCCAGGAAAGAAACCAGAAACTAGAAGAATTCTGCCTGGCCCTAGATGTGAGAGTTGTGGGTGAGGCAGCCCTGACGGAGTGAGTGTGGGAGAGCTAAGCCTTGCCTTCTATCAGCTCTGTGGTGGTGATGGCTAGGGAGAGATGCCCCCCTCCCTTTTGCCCTCACCACCATTGGGCAACAGAAGATCTGGACCAGATGGGGTCACAAGGGCAGGAGAGCTGTCCCTGCCCCTTACATGCCGCAGTACTCATGAGAGCAGGCCCTGCACCTTTCCATAGTAGAACTGGCCATGCAAGTGGGGGTTACATGTCCAGAACCAGGGCTTTGAGTTGGCCCACCCCAACATCTACCCCATGGATGAACTGCTGGAGTACAAGAGGTCACTTCCACAACCCAGGACTGCAGGATCTCCATGACACAGGACAGTTACAGCATATCTGAGAGGAGTTCCAGTGAGGTTCCAGTACTGACAGAGTAGTGGAAACCAGCAGCCATGTACCAGACCAAGGAGTCATTATAATTAACATTTGCAAGCCAAATGTGTGGACAAAGGGGAATATTGTGGGACATACCGAGATACACTGCAGCTTCCACAATGAGCTGTTATTTTTTATGCTGGGACAGATTGCAAGTGTGGAGGGTGGGTCTGGGGGAAGGAGGGAGATAGGAGGAAACAGAGTATAAGATGAAATTTTCAAAATAAATTTTTTTCAATTAAAAAAATAAAAATTAAATTTAAAAAAAAGAACCAAAAACTTAAAGAGAAGGCAGGAGTGTGTCTTCATAGGACAAAGATATATGAGGATCATTGAAGATAACAACTGGAAACCCTGAAGCCAGTTCCAGGAAAGAGAAGAAACACTATCATCCTGCTCTTGGATTTTGCTGCCTTTCAGAGCAGTGGAAAAATGAACTATTGATACTGTGGTTTTAATGTTACTCTCAGAAAATACAGTGACCTGGAAATATTAGTAAGGACAAACAATCAGTTGTTTCACCCTTGCCAGACATCATTTTCTGTCGTCAAAACTAAGATCACAGATCACTAGCATAAAGTCCTTCATCTTCCTGTCTGGAAGGACTTCCTTCCTTTCACTCAGCAAACCTCTTTACACTAAGACCACACCTGTATCTTACTATGTGCTGGCCACTAGGAGACCAGAACAATTAAAAGAAAATGAATATAGATAGCTGATGATTGTTCTGAGGAATTGGGGAAAATATACTGTGTTCCTGGTTTGAGATCACTCATGCCTGGGTGCCTGTAGGTGTGAGGAGAAGCTAACTGAAAATTGAAAATTGAAATTTGAAGAGAGGATACAGGTTAACCAAGCAGGACACAGGTTAGAAAACAGCATAATGAACTTTTAAAGGAAATTAGACATTTAATAAAATGGAATTCAAGTGCATTACTTCATGAATACATGTCAGGAGACATAAGATTTCACATTATTTCATTATGTGCAAACTACACAGGAAAAAAATGATGCATTAAAGAACATGTGAAAATGAATATAGTGTTTCTCATGCCCTAGCTTTTAACTTCACCATTTGTGTCAAGTACCTCATCAGCCTGATGAATTGTGCAATACACACATCAATGCTAACTTTTCTACTTTTCACTGAACTCTTGAGCACTTTGCATATACACTTCTGCAGTAAATTGGGTTAAATATGACATAATCATCAAGTAAATTTTAATCACCTACTGAATTTGGCTTCTCCACACATTTACATAGTTCATATCAACTGGAGAAAATCTTGTAGGAAACCTCCTTTCTGATATTACTAACTGTGGAAACAATATTCAACTTCTCTCTGAACTCTGTTCCCTGTTTAATACTGGCAGAGAGAGAAGTGCCTTTTGAATGGAGATGAAATTAGCCTCATTACCTATGAGACCAAATGACCAACGAACAGACACTTTCACAGATGCTTGCTTTTCTTGATGTAAGCCAACTTGATGGCCTAGCAAGCAGGATTGTCTCACATACTTACTCAGAATGTGTCACATCATGTTAGCTCATTCAAGCCTCACATTTCTGTGCATACAGCAAAATTAAAGTATTGTATTCTTATAAAGTTTTGATGTTTTCACACATTCGTGCACTAATGATAAATTCTGTTCTTAGTCTACACATATGCTTCTATCATCCTAAAGTTCCAAAAGGAAGATGGCAAAAGGACCATATTAAGCCTATTAAGTTGTGTTGTCTCACTTTGCGCTATATTTCATGTTCTGGCAATAACAGGATGTCCGAATTTGTAGGGGTAATTTGTAGTACAGAGAAGTTTTTGGGCTTTGTTTGCTTGTTTTGTTTGTTTGATTGATTGCTTTTTAGCTCCTACATCTGGAAGCTGAAAAGCCCATTAGCATGGGAGCAGTCACTAGTACATCACAACAAGGTGCAAATTGGAGGGTAAAGTAAGAAAGGGCAGGAAAAAAAAAACAGAACAAAGGAATACTTGTTTTAGTTAAGTTTGTTCTCACAAAATATATACCCTCCCATGAAAAAGGTACAATCCCTTCCAATGGACTATTATTTCTTAAAAAAACCTACCCCCTCAAAAATAGCACCACCAATTAGGCCAGCATGAATTTTGGTGAGTACAAATCACATGCCACTCATGACATAGGAATTGTGACTTCACCTTAATTTCTGAGATTCTATTAATATTATTGCATATGTCAGTCAATCAAAAATAAGTTATTAGGAGTCCCTGTTATGTATTGAAGATAAAGTGTTCCCCATTTAGCTCATGTTTTGAATACTTAGGGAGATAGTGTAAACTACAAAAGGCAGGGTCTAAGTGGGAACAGGTAATTTCCATGTCCTCTGCTTGCTGTGAAAGGTGAATACCCTTGGCCCCATACTCTTCATTCTGCACTTTCTCTCTTCAAGCCCAGAAAGTCAAAGACTAAGAATAGAAACCATAGACTGTGAGCCAACAGAAAGCCTTTTTCCCCCCCTTAATTGCTTCTCTTGAATATTTGGTAACAATGACATTATGTCTGATTGATGTCGTCTAGGCACGTTGGGAAACAGGACTAGTCATATATTAATGCAATCAGATGGTTCTAATGGAAGAACCTCATGTCATCTTAAATATGTCACTTTGTGCTGCCTTTATTTTCTTTTCCTTTCTCAATTGCTTTTGATTTCAGTCATTCACAGTCTATTAGTGGAACATTAATTTCTCCTGTCAATTAATCTCAAGACATTACAGCAATTATTTTATGTCTGTAATTTGCGTATTTGACTTCACTAATCTTTGCTACTTTTATGGGACTGTTTTTTAAATGTCTCTTTGATTAACTGCCTTAACTTTTCCAGATTGTTCTGTATGTATTGTCTTACTGAAAAGGCCTTTTAAGAATCTATTTTCTAGAAACTATGAATTGTGGAGATTGAGTGTTCAGATAGCTTTTGAGTAAAAAGAATATTTAACCTGGGTTCCAGTATTCATCTTTGTAGCAAGTGCTTCTGTAACTATCTTCACTTGACCTTGGCCCTTAAATTGCAGCCATCTCTTTCAAACTCACCAGCTCTGACCCCCATTCCTTTGGAAGTTGATGGTCACAGTTCATTTCTGTCCTCCAGAGCCAGGATTAGTAACTTCTCAGGAGCCAGTGGTCCAGGTAGCAGACAATGCATACTGCATCTGTATTTCACACTTTCTGTCCCACAGAGCACCTACCCACACATTAGGCCTTGATTTAAAGGAGTACTTTTCAAACCCTGCCAACTGGAGATTTTATAGCCAGAGAAGTATATTCAGACATCAGATGACACAGCTTTCCCCCCCAGATTTCTACTGTTATTATTATTCAAGAAAATCCAATATTGTTTTTCAGATTAGTAACTTTTTCTTAATATTCATTGTTAAATGTTATATGAAGAGTTTCTATCATTTTAAAGTGAGAGATGACCTCAATGGATTGATTTTCAACAATGTGTTAATAAAGAGTTGTAGAGGGAAAACCATACTCAGATATATTGTATCTATATCCAACCTACTCTGTGTGTGTGTATACACTATTACACATATACATTGTATACATTTCATATATAATGTATATATATACATTATAAATATGTCTATTTATAAATGTTACTTTTGTTTTTCCTTACAATGGATTTCTAATGGTAACAATAGATATTGTATATTTATTTTCCAATATATAAGTATCTGTAGACTATTGTAAAACACTAAATTGTATTTAATAGCTCTTGGCATGGGTTTTTTAAAGCTTAGAGAGTAACCTTTCTGTAAGAATTGGAAAGTGTGAGATGAGAGCCTTCCTCCCACTATTGTTCATACTAAACTAAAGTGAAAATTCTTCATCTGATTCTGATTTAGAGAATTGTTCAGAACTATTGTTTTTTAAAGTTATTATTACTAATTGTTGTTGTTGCCTGTTGGTTGGTTGGTTGTTTGAGACAGCAACTCATTGTACAGTTTTAGTTAGCCTAGAATTCACTACGAAGACCAGATTGTCACCAAATTCATAGAGATTTGTTAACTTCCATTATCCTCTGATTAAAAGCTTGGAAATCTTAATTTTGCATCAATATACAAGATTCAATACCACTGTGGCCAAATATAATCTTAATTTTGTATCAATATACAAAGATCAATATTGGGCTACATAGGTATTGATCTTTGTATATTGATACAAAATTAAGATTATATTTGGCCACATTGGTATTGATCTTTGTATATTGATACAAAATTAACGGTAATGCTTCTTAAAGGTATTGTACCTAGTAATGCTTAAAAATGAAATGTAAAGTTTTGGCCTCTTGTTACCAACTGTCATAGACTGTTTAGGATAATTAAGAAATGGAAACTAATAATCATTCAAATATGTCATTTTGTTAGTTACTATGACAATCTATCACAGTTATTTTCTAAGCTACTCAGAAATCAAGTTGCTAAGAGACAAGCAACATTTGCTTATCTAAATATAAGAGATAGATAGGGCATCTTCAAAAACCTCAAGAGATCTGCAGAATATGGCATTCAAAGATGTTTTCTTAACGTAAGCCTTTTTGATATTGAGACATGTCAGCTCCTGACAGCACCCTCTATTCTACTCCAAGTAGAAGATGAGCATCGAAGAATCTCCAGTGGGAGATGGTTGAATTGATGGTAAGCCTTTCTCTTGGCAAGAAAAACCCCTTGCTTCAACTGTAGACAGACTGCTGTCCAAAAAGGACAAAACTTGGAAGCAGGTAAGTCGACAGCCTAGCTCTGCCAAGACAGGGTAGGTAAGTCCTTCATAATTCCTGCTCTACAGTCAATGTCTGTCAGAGAAACGGGGCCAAATGGCTGAAGATTGATGCTGTAATGCATGGAGAGAAAATGGGAACTGTCCAGGCAGCCACCGGTATGTCATTTCTTAGTTTTGGAAGCTGCAGGCCCTGCACTTCCTATATAATCAGATATGTTTATCCCTCTCAGGTCTCTGAGGTGGTTGAAGAATAGATAGCTAGAGTCTCATAGTTAAATTTTGAGTTGTTTAGGAATCAAGAGGGTGTTCTGGATCTAAGAAGATGTTTTTAAAATTGTGAGGCAAGTTAGTATGAAGGCTGAGTTAGATAGAGAACTTTAAACTCATGGAGATAGTTAGATAGTAGAATGTTAAAGTCAGGTGCCAAATACATAGGGACTGGACATTGGGAATGCATGCTAAGCCATATAACTCTCATAATTGTGGCCTATTTATTTCTGTTGTTTTGTATTGTATTTATAGTTATAAGGGAAAGAACCATTCATTGGGCTGAAAGGGGGAGCTGTTGGGGAGAAAAAGAAATACCTTTAACTAAAAAAAAAAAAAAAATGGGTAGAGGATGGGGGGTTGAGGGGGAGGAGGGTGGAAGGATAGGACTGAAGGGGGGAGTAGGGAGGAGGTTGTGATTGAGATGTAACTTGAAGAAATAAAAAATAAATTATTTAAAAAGCCTGGAAATCATCTTATACTTTTAAATATATACTGAAGGTAAGTCAATATGGCCCAGCTGGTAAAGTGGCTTTCCAGTAAGCCTCATGACCTTAGTTGGATCCCTAGAATGCACATCACAAAAGCAGAAAGTTGAATCCTGAATGTTGCTCAGTGATCTCTGTACATATACTATGGTATGTGTGCTCTACCATGCAAACAAACAAAAAACAAATACATGTAAAAACTGTTGAAGTATATTGAGTTAAACTTCCTGAAATTACCATTTTTCAACAAGATGAAGATATAGAAATGGCAAAAATACAGCATTTCAGATTTAAGCAGATAAAAGTTGCACATGAATTTTATACATTGCAGATGTGCCAGAGTGTGTAGGCCTCATGCTTATGTTTGCATTGTAATTTTATTTGCAATAAGGGAAGTCAAATTATAACATCTCCTGTATCCTCCTAGGCTAAATTGCAATGCTTAAACAAACTAGCAATTTCTTGGTGGTAGAACTAGTAAGGAAAATATTTCAAAAATGTTAGTGTAAATTGGACTCAATCTGGAGTTAATTCATTATCATATCAGAATATAATATATGAATTCATGTCTATAATTATAGGAATTATTTTTGACAGGAAAACTGTTTTAATTCACATAGTAAAAGTAATTTTAGGTAAAATGATCCAAAGTTTTAAATAATCAACAAATACCTCAAAATTATTTTCGACTTAAACTTCTGGCAATTTAGGATTTCTTATAGAAGCTATGGGACTCCATCTCAGCATATACTTCCCTAAGGAAATTTCCTACTCCATTACTTTGTGTCAGCTGACAATTCACAGAAACACATTCTATCAGAGACCCATAGTATCTACATTGGGCTGGGACTCAGGTGGAAATTTCACTATCCTTCCTCTTTTCCATTATGATCTCTTCAAACTTACTTACTCCTGTAGCAGCCTCTGTAAGAAACTGCTCCTCCACACCACTTTCATTCTGTGGGGACTCCAACTCCTGGTCATGATACAGGGTCATGTCTATCCCTTTCTTCCCTGTCTCTACAGAGAAGAAACAGTCTACAAACATTCTCTTACTGTTTGTCCTAATGTAGCCTACTTACAGGATCCCCTCCTAACACCCTACCTTCATTCCCTGGGAGCACCATATGTTGGTGGTGACCCAACTCAGCTCTTTCCCATAGACATTGTCAGCCTTTTCTTCTAGCTCATGTCCTTTGTTTTCTATAAGCTGCCAATCCACAGAAACACTTTCTACAAGTGATCTCTAGTGGCCAAACTGGGCACAACTCAGGTAGGTCATTTTCATTATTCTTCCTGGTGCCAGTCCCACTAGATCTTTCCCTTAACTCCTCTCAGCCTTTGCTTCCAACCAATCTTTATTATTCCTGCCACTTGTGACCCACAGCAGCACTCTATATCAGGGACCCCACAGCTACCAGTTTGTAGACTGTTTATTCTCTGTAGAGACCAGGAAGAACGGACTAGATATGACCCTGTATCAGGACCAGGAGTTGGTACCACCAAGGAATTGCTAGTTTGTTTAAGCATTACAATTTAGACTTGGAGGATATGGGGGAAGTTATAGTTTGACTTACCTTATTGAAAAATAATGTAATAATGCAAACTATTAGCTACCAAACTAGTAATGCTACCATACTAGTCTAGGATAAAGAAAGATCAACAGAAACCAAAGATCCAACTATGCATACAACAAAGGCAGGACCATATTTCAACACAAGGAACAACTCAAACAGAATAAATCTAGATGCCTAGATGACAGTGAAAAAATACAAACGTGAGTAGTCAAAGCAATATACTTCTACCAGAACCCTGTAACCTGGTAAGCCTATTACAATAGGCCTTGAGAAATGTAATATGGTGAAGCACAATGACAAGGACTTCAAAAAAGCAATTGTGAATATGTGCAAAGATCTTAAAGATGCTGTTAATCCCAAGAAAACATAAATAGTTAAATGAAATAATGAAAATAATTGAAAGCGTGAAAGTAGACTTTAACAAAAACAAAAAAAATCACACACACACACACACACAACTGGAAAACCAAAATTTAGTATGTGAAACAAAAACCACAGAGGCAACCAACAGATTACAAAACATGGAATACAGAATCTCAGATGGTAAAGACAAGATAGAAGAAATGAACAGCTTGTTCAAAGAAAATGTGGCCTCTAAAAATATTCAGGCACAAATTTATTTAGGGTTTCTGTGATACTATGAAAATAACAATCCATTAATAATAGGAATAAGGGGAAAAAAAGAAATGTCAACTAAATAAAAAATGTTTTATAGAATCATAAAATAAAATTTTGTAATCTAAAGAAACAAGTACATATTTGGTACAAGATGCACACAGAATAACAAGTAAATAGGACTAGGAAAAGTACCATGTAACACATAATAATCAAAACATTAAATATACAGAACAAAGAAAGCATATTAAAACTTTCCGGGGAACAACAACAAGTAACATATATAAGGTAGGTCCATTAGAATAACACTTAAACTCACAATGGAGACTTTCAAAGCCATAAGTTCCTGCATAAATGTTCTATAAACTCTGAGAGACTACAGATGACATCTTAGACTACTATGTTAAGCAAAACTCTAAATCATAATCTACTAAAAACTCCATAATAAAACTATATTTAAGCAATTTCTGTCTCAAAGGCACTAGAAGGGAAAAAAATCAATCTGAAGAAGTTATTCACAGCCAACAAGAAATAAATAATCCCAGAATAGTGAATCAAAAGAAGAGGGAAAAAATCTTATGTCATAAAAACAAAATAAAAGAAACCAATAAATACTGCTAAGTGATAAATTAATATTAGTGGGCTCAATTCCATAATAAAATGATGTACTAACAGTTTACATTAGAAAACAAGATCCAACTTTTTCCTGCATACAAGAAACACACATCACTGTGAAAAATAGACATTATCTCAGGATATGTCATATCCTTGACATATCTGACTTTAGATATGATACAGATACTTCCTCAAACATTACAAACAAAATGATCTTCTTCAAATATGGATCTGAATTGTAACATTTGTCTATATTTTCCTTCACATACTGGATATGATTATTGAATGATTTACATAAAATACAAATACTCAGTTATGTGCAGATCAATGGTTAATTGCAGCATGATATACAATGTGCAAAAGGTGGTGTAATCTAAGTATTTGGGAATAAATGAAGTGTAAGCAGAATGTGATATACACACAAAACTAGACTTCATTCAGCCACAACAGGAAGAAACTTCCAGAACATGTTGCAGTGTGAATCTACCTTGAATACATGATGCCACGTGAAAACAGATATACATTAGTGACAGATATTTTAGGTTTTATTTATAAGAAGTTGCTGGGTTTCAGACCCAGGGCAAGCAGTTGAGGTGGATATTTAACAAACTGCAATGGACCTGGCCTTCAGGTAATCCCAGCATCCTTCAGTCCTTAATTTTTATAGGGTATGGTTGGCACACCTCTCCCTCTATGCTGAACTTTCCAGCCCACGTGCCGGGTTTCCTCTCCCCCGAAGGCTCTCCACTATATAATACAGATATTTTGATCTCCCTCTCTCTGGATTTTTCCTCTCCTTGCATGTAAACGCTCTTTCTCTTCCCCCTTCCCTTCCCTATAGATAGCTCTTCTAATGGTGACTTCCCTGATCTCTGTTCCTTGGGACCAGTGAACTTACCCAAGAAATGCTTCCCAATAAATCTGACTTTATGTTTTAATTTGGCTTGAATTTTCTCATTCCATCGGTGGAGAATAACTTATCAGAGGTATCTAGGATTGGCAAACTCATACAGACAGATGTAAATTAAAAGTTTTGAGAAAATAGAAAGATAGGAGTTACTTTATTAAAGAAAGTTCCATTTCGATTGACAAAAAACTTCAGAATAGTCATCACTGTTGCCAACATTGCTTAACTTAAACTAAAAAATAATAGGCTTAGTAACCACCAAGCCTAGTAATCTAAGTACTATTCCAAGGATGCACATAGTAGAGGATATAACCAACTCTCATACTTTGCTCTCTGACCTCCACAACCTTATCATGATGCCTGCATTAACGCACTTACAAGCACAATAAACAAGCTAATAAATACTATGTAAATAGTAAAACAAATAGTATCATTATATCATATACATATAAGTAAATATACATTCATGTAAATGAAAATTAATTATACAATACACTAAAAATCATTAAGGTGGACAACTTAAATTGATGGAGACTATGGCATGTAAACTATTTCTCAATAAACTCTGTTCAAAGTTCCTTAGTAGTACAGCATAACTAACTTATAACCAACACACTGAAAGGAACAGGAACATAGACCTTGTTACCTGTTAGTGGGACACTTTGCCCTAATAGAGTTGCCATGTAGGCCCCCAATGCAAGAGGAAATTCTTAAAACTCACAAGACTGTTGAACTGAGGGGGGACAATATGTAGGAGCAACCCACGCTGGAGGAGTAGAATAGATGGGAGAAGGGGGAGAGGGTAGAAGGGTGGACTGGGAGGGGTGGAGAAAGGGGACAGTGATGGAGATGTAACTTGAAGTAATAAATAAACAAACAAAAGAAAAAAGAAAGGAAGATGTACAAAATCCTCTAATATCAGAATCTCCCTACTACCCCAGTTCATCCCTCACCCATTTGTGGTATAAAATTTATTTTATTCTTACCAAATTACTTCTTTTCTATATCTTTAAACTGAAACCTTTTGAGTGATTCATCCTGGTGAGTGTTTTCAATGCTTTGGATCTGGCAATCTTTAAACTATCAGATGTGTTTAAAGACTCCAGAAAGACTCTAGGTCTGTGATTATTGTCTAGAGCTAGTTACTAGGTAAAATTTAAATGTAAAAGTTTGCTTTGAGTATTTATCAATATTGTCATAGTATAGGATTTTGATTCAATATGTTTGATAACATAAATAAATGTTCTAAGCAAAAAATGTCCTAAGAAAGATAACAAAATTTTAATGATAATGAGAAGAGAACAGTTTGTTTTTTAATATCACAGATGTTCTATGTGTCTGGCATCCTACAAGATGGCTGGATTCTCTTCTCTCTTCTCTGTTATGATATCTTAGTTTAATCACAGCTATGATGTGGGAAGGGAAGGGATAATATAAAGTTTCCAGGTAACAGTGGATTCTTTCAAACTATGCAATACAGGATAAGGATAATGTGCTAGAATCTGAAACCATGGTGCTGGACTTTTCTCAACCCATTACATTAAAATTTATTGGTATATCTCTTGCTTTGAATAGATCACTTATGCCTGTCATTTGTAAAGCAATGGTTCCCTCTTTACACATCCCTTCCTATGTTGACAATTCTGTTAGACTGCGCCATGAACTTACAAACCTTAGAAATCACATATCTCACCAGAAAAGTCTCAAGAGTTAAAAAGCTGTCAAGTTTTTGTCATGAATAAGTGCTTTTATAAGTAACTTATTTTCACTTGAAAGTTTGATTTTTAAAATATTATTTGCAACAAATATCATAGTTATGGTATCATATATATTGCCTAGGAAATATCTGCCACATATCCAGGTGTGCACCCATTACTGCCTTATTATTCCTTGTTTGGGAATGGAGGGAGTTCCTCTTGGGGAAAATGCTAGCTGATGCAATCAATCATATCCCTGGCTTCCTGCAGAAGACAACTTAAATGCCTTATGGATTTGTCTCTTTCTTCATACAAAATGCTGAAGAGATCTTCACTGAAAAAATAAACTATAACTGTTAATTTTATTAAACTTTATTTATTAATACCTAAACATCGATTACCTAAGAACCATTCCTAAACCCTTTTGACATGTTACCAAGCCATGAATCATGGAGGGCAACTGGTATGCCATCTCTCTGTAGGCAACAATCACTCAGTAGAAATCTGGCTCTGGCATTGTTATGGCAACTTCATTTCAACTTGGCTCAGCTTCCTCCCAGCCTAGCATACCTGCTGTCTGCCAGGTCATGCAGCAAGCTTGCCTCAATCTCTCAGCTTTGGGTCAGCTTCCTCAGTCAGCCAAAACTATCACTTCCACATTCTCCTCAGCCCATCCATTTGAACTAGCTAAACCTCTCAGGGTAGCTGCGGTGCCACCTTGGTGGTGCCTATTAAATCATCTGGACCTTTGCCCCACTCTCACATGGCTGTGGTTACTCTCTTCCCTGTTTTTGAGGTCTTCTCAGAACTTACTTGTGTCTTGCATCTCTCTCATGCACTTGGTGGTTGTGGGCCTTCGGCCAAACATAGCCTCAGGCTTCTCTGCTCACTTAAGGCCTCAGAGCTTATCATATGATGCACATCTGCTTCACACCTTTGTTTCTCACAGGTCCACCCCCACACCCTTAAATAGATCATTGTTCTTGATGTAAATAATTGGCAGTCTCAAGGGCTTTCCCTTTCTTCTGGATCTTGTGCCTTTTTATAGGATGCTCTCTCTCTCTTTTTTTTTAAATACTTTATTTTTTTTTCTTCAAGTTACATCTCAGTCACAAACCCTTCCCTATTCCCCCTTCCTATCCCGCCCTTCCAGCCTCTTCCCCCCAGAAGTTTCCCCTTTCAGTCCAACAGATGGTTCCTTCTCTTATAACAGTAAATACTATACAAAACAACAGATATAAATATGCCACATTTATGAGAGTTAAATGGCCCAGTATACCTTCCCAATGTCCAGTTTATACATATTTGGCCCCTGACTTTAACATTCTACTATCTAACCATCTCCATGAGTTTAAAGGTCTATATCTGACTCAACATTCATACTAACTTGCAACACACTTTTAAGAGTATCTTCTTAGATCTATAACACCCTCTTGATTCCTAAACAACTCAAAATTTAACTATGAGACTCTAGCTGTCTATTCTTCAACCACCTCAGAGACCTGAGAGGGATAAATATATCTGCTTATATAGGAAGTGCAGGGCCTGCAGCTTCCAAAACTAAGAAATGACATACCAGTGACTGCCTGGACAGTACCCATTTTCTCTCCATACATTCCTGCATCAGTCTTCAGCCTTTGGGTCCTGTTTCTCTGACAGACATTTGCTGTAGAGCAGGGATTACGAAGGACTTACCTACCCTGTCTTGGCAGAGCTAGGCTGTCGACTTCTCTGCTACCAAGTTTTGTCCTTTTTGGACAGCAGTCTGTCTGCAGTTGGAGCAAGGGGTTTTTTCATGCCAAGAGATAGGCTTGCCACTAATTCAACCATCTCACACTGGAGATTCTTCGATGCTTATCTTCTACTTGGAGTAGAATAGGGGGTGCTGTCAGGAGCTGATATGTCTCGATATCAAAAAAAAAGAAAATCTTAATTTAAGATAACATCTTTGAATGCCATATTCTGCAGATCTCTTGGGGTTTTTGAAGATGCCCTATCCATCTCTTGTATTTAGATAAGCAAATGTTGCTCTTCTCTTAAGAACTTGATTACTGGGTAGTTTAGAGAATATCTGTGATAGACTGTCATAGTAGCTACCAAAGTGACATGTTTGCATGACTAGGAGTTTGTTTTACTTAACTGTCCTAAACCGTTTTAGACGGTTGGTATCAAGAGGCCAGAGCTTCACATTTTATTTTTAAGTATCTCTAGGTATGATACCATTAGGAAGCATTACCTTTAATTTTGTATCAATATACAAAGATCTATTCAATTGTGGTTAAATATACTCTTAATTAATATAAGGATGTAACCTGAAGCAACAAACAAATAAATTTATTAACTAAAAAAAAAAAAAAAAAAAAAAAAAGGGCAGGTGGCAGGGCTGAAACACTGTGAATGGAATAGAGGATACAGCCGTTCGGCCTGGTTTTGCAGAACTCCAGGTGTCGAGAAGACGTGGAGCTAAGGTAAAATACAAGAGAATTGTGGTGTGGGCCCATGCCTTTGACTTCAGTGGAGACAGGGGGAGCACCGTATGGTTGGTGGTCTTATGTATTCTGGAGTCATACGGAGCGGGGTGGTGAGGGTACATACTCTTGGTCCCACCATTCAAGAAGAGTACACCCTTGGTCCCAGCACACTGGAGACAGAAACGGGCAGATCTCGGAGCTCAGGGTCAGCCTGATGCAGGGCAAACTCTAAATAGAGAAAGACTTCGATCCAGGAGTGGTGGAACACATCTTTGATCCCTTCAGATGGGAACCACAGGTCTCTGATCCCAATAATTAGAGTTCAGAGACACACACATGGGATTTGGAGGGACCTAGGTTTGGAGGCTACTTACAAAAGACCTTCTCGATGCAGGCAGATTGTCCTTTGGGATCTCAAAATATATACACTGGAGCTGGTTTAGCTCCAAGGTGACAGAATGATTTCTTCTTTAACCCGGATTGAAAGATATCGCTTTGTATGTTGTTGGAAAGCCAAATTTGCTTCAGGAGAAGTATTACCTAACCCCCTCCCAAAAAAAAAGAAAAAAAAAACAGGGTAATTGTCCCAGGGTTGGGATTGGGGCAGGGCTCTGTTCTTATCTTTCCAGGAGAATCGAAGTGTCCATTCAGGGAGCCCGGGGATGGCTGGACAGCGGAAACCTCAGCAGAGAGCAGAATCAGGCACCAAGGAGGACGAGTGACCCAGTTGATTCAGCCTGGCAGACTTCCTCAGTAGCTGTCTCCATCGGGGGCCTGCAACCACGCAATCCAATGTCGCTGGGACCGTTCAGCTCTACACAATGCCCCGGCCGGAACCTCAGTGAAGCCTGCAAGATCAACTTCTGCCTACAAACTCCTTAGGTCATCTCTTTTTTTAAAAAAGATTTATTTATTTTTATGTATATGGGTATTCTGTTTGCATGTACACCTGCATTCCAGAAGAGGACATCTGATCACAGTATAGATGGTTGTGAGCCACCATGTGGTTGCTGGGAATTGAACTCAGGATCTTTGGAAGAGTAGCCAGTACTCTTAACCACTGAGCCATCTCTCAATCGAGGTCCCTGTCATTGTTTTTCAGCAAGGCCTTGTCTCTGTTTTCTTCTCACACTCCATTCCATGGCTTCAGTCCAGTCTGGGCTCCAGTGTGGACTTTCTAGCATCTTTCAAAGTGTGGCAGTGTCCAGCACCTAAACAGTGTTGAGAGGCAATGCCAAGCCAAAAGTCCTTTCCAGTTTCCTGGGCTTTCCTTCTTATACCACTTATACCACAATGACTGCTTTCTCATTGGCTGCCCTGGACCACATGTGCATCTAGGTGTTAGGCTTACCTGCATACCCCTTAAGAGACTGTCCTACAGAAGACCTCACATATTCACTAAAGGTATCTAACTCCCATTACAAACAACAACAATAACAAACAAAAACCTCTAATGTTATCTTTTCTTTAAGGTTATGCTTAAGTTAAAGAGGCTGTTTTTCCTCCATATGCATTGCAGTGAAAAATACAGTGACACATAGCTTTCATTCACAAAGTGTATAGCTGGATACACTATGTGAGTGAAAGCTAAAATACAGTTACATCCAATAATTTTATAACCTCAGAGCAAAGGTCAGCTCTCAGAAAAAGACAGATATTATAACTTATGTATTTTGAGGATGATTTTGTTCTCTACTGTCTCTGAATAGTATACTCAAGAGTCCTAGAGATTCACACTCTGAGAAGGTTAGGCCTAGATTCATGAATCTCCCCTCTCTTCCACCACCTGGACACTGAGCTAACAATTCCTATCTACCCAGGAAATGTCCTTAATTCAGTTCTGCACAGCATCACCTTTTAAAACATTCATGAGATTCTTCAGCAGCCCAATTGTGTATTCTCTAAAGGCCTCAGGTATCTTGTATATCTACTGTATTACAATGATTGTTTGCTTGCAATTTTCTTCATTAAATTGTGGCTTCTAAAGATCTCTGAACAGACATCCATGTTTTACCTCCAGGGTGCCTAAACTATGCATGATGAATAAGTTAATTAATATGCTGTGGTTCAATATGAACACTTGTAGTGATGAATTCTATCAGTGTTAAATGACAAAATGAAGAGTAATATAAATGAAAACTACATTCAGATATGCCCAAGGAATCAATGAATATCAGATATGTATTAATTCCACAATCAGTTTACTCCCTTATTGATACACACACACACACACAGAGAGAGAGAGAGAGAGAGAGAGAGAGAGAGAGAGAGAGAGAGAGGAGAGAGAGGGAGAAAGAGAGAGAGAATATCCTGGTTCATAAATATACAAATTGGGATGAAATTATCAATAAATATAGCAACATACAGAATAAAAATCTGTACAAAATCAAGTATATGATCAGGTACAAAATCAGGTATATGATCAAGTACAAAATCAGGCATATGCTTACCAAAGAATAAATAGAGACACACGAGCTGAAATAAATGTTTGCAATATGTCTGTATATGCCAGCTAGGTGACCTTATATTTGTAAGTACAAACTGATTCTAAAAAATAAACATAGTAGATGCTGGATCTTATTGTTATCAGGCAAAGGTATATTAATAACAAGAAGGTTTTTTTGAATATTGCATTTCTACAAACTAATAAATCTTACAAAATTATTATTGACAAAGCTTTGGGAAAATTATCCTTTTCATAGAAAATGGGTAAAAATATAAATTGATGGGGCATTTGTGCTTGACCACCTATAAGAAATAAAATACACTGTGATTGGCTTGGTGACTTGATTTCTGGTTTCTTGATAAACTTGCCTCCATGTTTCTATCTTAAATATTTACATTTATGAATTAACACATTTATACAAATAAGTATTTAATATATTTATGAGACACATAAATCATTTATCAATATATTAAATAATTATAATAGTGCACACTGGGTACAAAAACAGGCATATGCTTACCAAAGAATAAATAGGGACACATAAGCTGAAATAAATGTTTGCAATATGTCTGTATATGCCAGCTAGGTGATTAACACATTGATCATTAATATATTTTCATAATTAGGGATGCTACATTGACTTTAAAAAAATCTAAAATGGTAATTTTCTGCTTTGGATGAGATAACATTGAGATTGGTGAAGCACACATTTCATGTTTAAGCCTATATTACTAAAAAAGCTTCATTATAAATGTATATAACATATTCCAATTAAATATATATACAAAGATTGATTCAGTACTGTCAAATAAAAAGAGTGAAGGATAAACAGAAATTGCAAGGTCATAGAAGAAAGAATCTGTATGAAGATGTGAGTATTCATGAATATCAGACCACAGGAAATAGATTTTTATAAATTGCATGGATAATACACCCTAAATGAAAGATGAAGCTTTTATGGTTACAGTAAGCTCTTTCTTTTCCATGTTTCTGGTTGGTTTTACAAATTAGAATCTGTGCTTAGTAGAAAACTCTATTCCCACTGAAATGAATTTTAAAACCCAAATCACTTCTTTAACCTCCCCTCTTCAAGATATATACACACACTAATGTTTGATATTTTTTCAGAAAATAATATTAACTGAAAATTATTAGAGATACTTTAAAGCTACCATTTCACCCACACTTGAAGGAGATCAATTAAAGTAGTTTTGTATGGACAAATTACCAATATTACAAGACTTCTCTGCTGAAAATGTGATGATAATGCTTTATAAGTATGATTATAGCCACTGTTTACATATCATGTGGGTCCTTACTGCTTTGACACTTGGGGAACAGATAGATGATATAATCCCAGTCATTCTTGAACATGAACTCTGGGAAGTACAATTGCTTCATATACTTACTGTTGCTATTTCTCTAAACTCAAGTGGCACTTACACACAACAATTTAGGGTTTGTACTTACTTTCCACAATTATTTGTCTGTCTTCCCAGTTATCGTTAATAAGCTGTATGTTTCCAAAGTGGGCATCACTGTAAAAGATACGATTGGTGCCTTCTCTTCTTTGATTGTAGTCAAAGGCCAGGGCAATGATATTCTTGAAATAATGTGGGTTCTCGTAGGGTCGTACTGGAGAATTTAAATTGGTTTCATCAGAAAGATGTATGCTTTTTAATATTGTTCTTCCAGAATATAGCAAATAACCCTCGTGCCTTAGACAAGTAACTCCATCTGCAGCCAAATATCCATGGGCGCAGACACAAGTTCTCTGGGAATTTCCTCGATGAAGACATAGCTGCTTGCAGCCACCATTTTCTTTGGCACAAACATTGGTTCCTGAGAATGATAAAACACATAAACCCACAATTATTTTTTGATGTTTGAACAGTTTCATCTGATCCCTAATAGAAATATTACAGCTTAATATTAAGTATAAAAGTATAATTTTATTTTTAAAGATTGGTCAATAAAACTTAAACACATAACTAATGAATTTTTAAATCACAGGTTTTAGTTTCTTGAATTTCAGTTTGAAGGATCGAACTATATATATATGATTTGGAGAATTATATATATAAGATATATTATATATATTATTTGAGATATATATGCATATATATCAGTCAAAAAAAGCAAGATTTAACTTACCAAGGTTAGAGATTTAGCTTAGTGGTGATGCATTTGCCTAGCAAGTACCAAGTCCTGAGTTCAGTCCTCAGCACCAAAACCAAACAAAATTTTCCTTAAAAAATAGGTGGATGAATTGTTTTAAAATTATAGGTTTTACATTTCACAATCTTTAGCACATATAACAGATTCACTCAAAACGTAACCCGAAGCCCCTAATAAACCATGTGCTGCTATCAGCAGTATTCATGAGCCATAGACAAAACTGCAATGGTTGGCTTTATTGTATTTCACCTTTCACAATAGGGTATAAATGATTCCTATTTTAAAAGAAGATCAAGCATGTTCTTACTGTTAGTTTGTAAGTCTGAGTCTATGCTATGAATTCATTATTACCATCTTCAAAGTTATTAAATAACCTCTCTTTCATACAAAGAAATGGAGAGAGAAGAATTTAAAAATAGATAAAACTGTATCAAAGAAGCAATGATTCAGAAATACACATTGCAGACAACCATTTACAGAGCCATGACAACTTTTGTCCTAAAAGATAATCCAAAACAAAAAATTCAGTTGCTTCTCTAATACTTTAGTTATGCCGTGTACTTTTTGTCAAATATATTTATCAAGATTTTAAAAACATATTTATTGATACAAACCCATTCTCAAGACTTGTCCTATGTCATATGACCATACATATTCAAAAAAAGAAATATACATGTGTATAAACTGATATATGTTCATTTCCTTGGGCTTCTCTCTGGTTTTTATAAAAGAAAATCATCAAAAAGGGAATTTTGAGGTTTTGAACATAATACTATTTAATCATTAATTATCAAAAACAGAACGAGAAATGACACAAATTTACTAATTTTATATTTCCTAAGTGTGCTGACCTTTCTCTCTTACTCGGTTAAAAATTTTGATCTCCTTTAGGTTGAGTCCAAGTCCCGTTCTCATAGTTACTGTTTCTGTGACATCATTCTTGTGGCCCCTTCTGATTGACCCATTGGCGTGTGCTCTGCCAAAAAAGTTGAACATACAAAATTAATAGTTTTAACTAATTAAAATAAAGCAAGGTAAAACTGAAGATAAGAGATGGCTCAAATAGAAGAAAAAGAAACTAATTGTAGTGTGTGATGCTGAAATGCTTGACCATGGAATAACTAGAGAACCTTGTTAGCTGTCCTCTTCTGTAAAAATTACATGGTCTTGTGAAATCCTTTCTGTCACCTTTCTAAGGTATGGCTAATCCTTCAAGGGCAAAAGAAATGGCATTAAAATAACATTTTGAGACTCAAACAGCTATGAAAAAATAAATTACCTGTCAGACCAGTAGATGTAAGCCCCAAAGACTGCAACTGAAAACAGATCCACATTGCTGCCAGACAGCACCACTTCACGATTCCCACCAGTGTGGAGGTCAATTCTCTCTATCTTGTCTGTGCGAGCATCACACCAGTATAATTTGTTTTCCTAAATAGTGATTGGAAAGCAAAAGTACAAACTGTTTTGGTTATTTATTGAGAAATTAAGAGATTATTAAAAGTAGACTAATGCAAATTGGCTGTGAAACACTTTAGAATCTTAAAAGCAATTTAACAGACCTCATAGTCAATGGTGATACCATTAGGCCATGCTATTCCCATGGTTACAAGCATGACCTTCTCAGAACCATCTAGGTGAGCTTTCCCAATGCAGGGCATCTGTCCCCATTCAGTCCAGAACAAGAATCTGAAATTAAACGATCACTTACAATAAATAAGGGATTAAGAGACATCAAGTAAAACAGCAAGATGACATCAAAACTTTTAACAGCATAATGTTCATAACAGAAGAAAATAATGAACCACACAACTTAATTTAAAAACATCTCTACAGATAATTACAGAATCTTATTATAAAACCTATTTAACCAGGTATAGAACTTACAAGCATGGATTCAATGCCTTGAAAGAATCACTTGCAAATGCTCATCATATCTGAAATTCTCTTCTCCAAACTATTGCCTAATTTTATTTCAATTTTTTCTTCATGAGGCTCTGGTGACTCTTTGATTAGTACTCATACGAACCCTAAATCTTAACAGTAGAGCACATGGGCTAGGGTAAAACATTACACGGGCCTTTCTTTACCTTCTTAATCATGTTGAACATTTCCCTCTACTAAATGGTAGGGTCAATAAAGACAATGAGGTTTTTTTTCTGTTTTATTCAGAACTTCACACATAGAGTTCAAAAATTATGATAGTTAGAAATTAAATCTAGTATGATTTAATTGATATAGAGGGATTGTAATCTAGCAACATGGCTATTCTGGCTTGAATACAGACTGCTTAGTACACACATTTAATCCCAAACATTGAAGGTAAAGTTAGTTTGTAGAAAGAAGCACTCCTGTTTGAAAGTGATGTCTAATTGAGTGGCAGAAAAAGTAACGAATCAGGGAAAGATTTGACAGAATAGGATATGCCAAACTATTTCATGAGAACAGAGAGGTACAGAGACAGGTTGTAGAGCGAGAACAATCTAGACACAGGTGAAGATAGAATGAGCCAGAAAACGAGAAAGAGCCAGCAGATTAGACCATATTGCCAAAGTTAGTTTGAGACCAAGCAGAGCAATGCACTCAGAAGCTAACAGAAGCCAGTCTGAATCAGTCAGCTTGGATAGAAATTTTGAGTTAGAAAGCTGAGCCGAACCAGCCAGCCAGAGTTAAGAAAGAACAAGAAATGGTGAGCTTATTCAGCAGAAAGTCTCAGAGACTGAAAACATTCTAGGCCTAGATAAGATTATACAGAGTCTAGAAGCTTCCAGGACCAGGCCTAGGTCAGCAGACAAAGGTAGTAATCTCGGAGATGACAATTACTTGAGGTAAATAAAAGTTACTTTTACAAATTTATGCATCTATACACTGATCATTGTAACTTTCATTCCTAATCCTAATTCCTAAATGTAACTATTCTAATTTAAATGTTAAATGTTAGCTTGTTATTCCATCCTAAACTAAAATTTCACATTTATAAAAGAAAGCATTTTCATTTTAATAATATCAAAAACTGTGAAGTGAAAGAATATGTAATCCATAAAAAAGCAGCTAAAGTTAATACTTGAGACAAAACATGCTGGAAAAGGGAATGTAAACATGAAGGTAACAATTCATTTATTTCTTACTCATTCATTTATTCATAAATTTCAGTATTTATACAATAGCAGAGAAAATGATGACTTTAAATAAATTCTTCCTGAATTCAAGATTATATAAACACAACCTTTCAACCTAAGGAAAACTAAAGTTAAGAAAAATATGGTAATCATTCATTCAGACAGGAGTGAGTATGCATTTTCTGTGAAGATTCACATGAGGTAGTATGACTCAAGAAAAGATCATAAGGTGTCATATAAGAAATCTAATTATTTTTATTTTTGTATATTTATATAAAATTATTAATTAACCCCAAAGGCTTGAACTACATAAAATATGTACATTCTATTTATGCATATTATTTTGAATTATTTTCATAGTTTTTTAAAGCTATCTAAAATATATGTGTTGGTCTTTGACATTATAAAAGATCTATAACTAGAATTCTAAGTAACTGAATCCTGAAGACACTATCATTCATATTTATACATTCTATAATTCAGAAAAGAAAATTTAGTAGGAAATTTAACTAATGCTCTGTTAGTATGAAACTGTCTGAAAAGGCATGAACAATGTATACAGTAAAGTCAATATTTTTAAGTGATAGTTTCAATATATTAAAAATATTTATTGGTAAACAAATGTATGTTGTCATTTCATTCTTTGAAGACAAATGTCATGGTTGTTAAAGGCAGAAGCTGTTGAATTATGATGGAGGCACTCTGGCAGCTTGGATAGTCATTGTTATCATCTTTTAACATATTCAAATAGAGATGGAAATCCATATAGTAAACATTTTTCTTAATGCTAATCTGCTTACAAATACATTAAATGAGAAGGAAGCATGGTTTTAAATGAGAAGTTTAATGCACACTTTATTGATAAGTCATCATATGCTACTTAAGCTTGCTGAAAACAGACTCTAGACATAGAAAGGCCCCCCCCTTCTCTCCAGTAAAACTCATTTTCTAGGCCATGAAGCAAATAGCTAAAGGTGATTAAAACAAACAAACAAAACCAACCTTACCTCCATTGGCTAACTAGAAGACAGACTATTTACAAAGAACATTATTATTTATTTTATAATGCAAAAATATTTATAGAGGAAAGGAAAGCCAGAAGTCCATCTATGGAGAAACCGAGGAGTACTGTGAGGAGTACTGTCTGTTTGGGAATTTCTCACCTGCTTGTCTCAACTTACCCAGTCAGGTTCTGCTGGATAATGATATTAGCATCTGATCTGATTATCTCTATTTGATGTTATTAGTTTTGTTTTGTTTGTTTGTTGTTTTCTTGGAAGTGACACTTCCTTTCCAAGGGTTCTCTCAACCTGGAACTCTGTCTGTCTTCCCTTATCAACTTCTGCTGGATGCTTGTAAGCATACAATTTAAAGATATTACCTTTGGTTTTCCCTCTCAAAAGCTAATTCATCATTTTTGGGACATGTTGTGAGCACATGATTTGATGGTGAGCATGTGATTTGATGATGTTTCACAATTCCTGGATCTATCTGCTACTTGCTGTTTATTCTTTTACTTTTGCATGTTATAAATTTAAGAAACTGACTCATTTAAATGCAAATGCCGAACAATTGCATATCATTCTGTGGCGTTTGTGGAACAGTCTAAGTAAGCAAATAAACATATTTGGCCCCATTTCGTGCAGCTGTGGAAAACATGGTTCTGAAAAAGGTGAATATTTTCTGTTCATACGATGATCAAACAGTGGACAAACAGGGAAACAAATTCAAGCACTCAAAACACAGGCCTATTCCATTATCATTGTTGTGCATTGTTCTATCAGTGATAATAATTTTATGTTAAATGTTATTCTTCCTGAGATGTAATGAATATAACAAGAGATGTCCATACATAAAAACAGAAGTGGGTTGAGGAGCTAGTCAAAGTGGGTAGGATCTTATTTTTGAGGAGCAAGTTTATATTATTTAATAGTAATAGTCCCGCTTTATTGTTAATTTATGATGTTTCCATACAAGATATTGAAATAAGAACTGATACAATTTTTTTGAATATATATATATATATACACCCTTATTCTGAATGTAGATTTCATATGAATTTTTCTGCATGTCAGAGTGACCTGAAAGGATACCCTACTACACAAACCAAAATATACCTGCATGAGGATGATTTTAGGGTTAATTAATTCATCAATTTAATAAGGTCAAAAGATTTTGAATGGACCAAAATTAAATAATATCTTATAAATGCAAGGACAGGATTGATGCATTGTTTCCTATATCTGAAACTAAAAGTAGAGAGCTGAACAGGTGGCACCTTTAAGAATGACACACATAGAAGAATAACACTCCAATGCTGAGATTCTTGCCCTATTTGAGTCATACTTTACAGTGGTGAGATGCTGATCATAATGTCAAATGATATTGCTGAAAAATAGGCAACAGAGGACTCATGTGGTAAATATTGCACAGAAAATGGTATCTCCTTCCAATTTTAAATTTTAAACATTTTCAAAAATCAAATTTTATATTTTATTAAAATATTTTTAGGCAACAAATTATTTTTTAAACTAATATGAAAAAATATTTTTTACATAATTGCTCTTGCACATAGATTTAATGTCCCCTTAATATAGGCAACATATATCCTGGTGCCTAAGAAAGGAATAAAATATTTAGTTTTACTTAGAATTTCATACTATACAGATTAATTAAATCTTTCCATGTCATGCTATGATTTCCCATACTTTTCATGCATAGAAAATGACTTTCCAGTTTAAAGAAAATTATTATATTCAATTCTGCCTAATACCTCAGAGCTGCCAAAAGGAGAAAAACGTCCAGGAGGAGAAAGCTGACTTTTCAAGTGGAGCTAAATTCCTAGGTGGTTCCAGTTTTGCATTTGGCTACATTTAAAAAGACTTCAAGTCTCTATTGTTTCAAAACAGGCTTCATGCCCAATTTACATGGCACATTTATATCCTGAATTTAGCTAATTTACTCCATTATGGTCCCTCTTTCCCTTGACAGTATCACCTGCCATGTTTTAGTTTCAAATAGAATTGTAAAATGCTGCATTTTATTTCTAAGATAGGAATTTTAGCACTTAAAATTCTATGTTAATATTACTTGGAAATCATTTTTGAATGTTTACAAACCTTTCATTTTAATGCCTTACCAGTGAAGTCAAGTCAATGAATAAATGCATGCCATTGTGTAGAAGGACACCTCTTTCTGGTGTTTTCAAATACTAATAATTATTTCCTAAAAATCATTTCTACTCTTAGCTGAAAACATGGAAAAATCTTCCCTCATGTGACTATGTATGAAATGTTTTCAACCAAAAATGTGGTGGGACAGGAGTGGGGAGTAGGGAGGGGATTGTGATTGAGATGTAACTTGAAGAAATAAAAAAAAATTATAAAAAAAGAATATTCCAATATTGTAATAAATATTAAGATTTTTGGAGCATGAACTGAAATGTAAATTTTACATGTTGGATGAAGATCTGAAAGTCAAAACTATTTACAGACATCTTGCTGAGTCACTGATAAGCTCATGGTCTCTCAATGACATGAAAGAGTGAATCTGTCAAATGTCTAGAGAGAGAAACAAAAGGATTTGAGGGTAGAAGAAGTGGTTTACTTCTTGTGTGGAACCAGGGAGAGAAGCATTTCATTTTTATGGTGGAGTGGGTCGAATAACATAGAATTCTATGTTTAAGAAAGGCAGTCAGTGGGGGTGGGGGTAATGTGATGGTGGTTCACTGGCAGATAAATAAGTCCAAATCGAACTGGAAGTGGAAAGATTAAATTGATCTTTTAATACTTTTCAAGTATTTATGTATATTGTATAGATTTCACAATGTGCACAATAACTCACTGGATGACCCAAATTAAGGTCAGATCAAAAAATAATTAAGTGAGGGAGAAAAAACTTGTAGTGTTTGAAATAAATAGAAACAGTGAAGATGCTCACAGAGTGGGAGGGGCCTCAGAGAGAACCAGAAACATCAAGGCAACTGAAGGCAGCAAATAGAACACTGAATTCTTAGGAGGATAGTCAATGGAGGGAAGTGTCCAAGACAAAGCAAGGGGGCGAAACTTTGTTGTGATAATGTTATTGTGCACTGTGTGAAGATTGTCTATGTATTATTGAAATGTTGATATTTGTACCTGGCAGAAATCTGATTACAGGCCAGGACGTTGGTATTGTCCTTTTTATGGAGCACCTCCTGCCTTAGTATTTTGAAAACATTGTTCTCCACCACCTTCTCATTGGTTAAATAAAGAGATGAGAGATCAATAGTTGAGGCTAGAGAGGAAGACAGGGCTTCCTGTAGAGAGAGGGACTCTGGGGAGGAATCTCAGGCAGAGATAGTCAGCCAGCTGGACACAAAGGAAGAGGCATGAACTAAGAGACTAAGGATGAAAGGTACAGGCTATGTGGAGGAACATAGGCCAGGCCAACATTGCTGGGTTAGAATAACTAAGATTCTTCCCAGCTATAATGCCTAAGCTAATAATAATTATCATAAGTCTCTGTGTCATTTTTTTTTCAGGAGCTGTGTAGCCATAGAAAATCTGAATGTTTACAAAACTCAGAAACATTTTCATCATGATCATACAAGTCTACTGAAAAATGTCCAGGACAGGAGAGTTTGAAAACCACCCACTATAGGGTCATTAATGAGACATAAATCACAGTCCTGAGAAACTGAGAAGTAAATATTGAAACATTAATAAAATGTTTCTGGTTCCATCCAAAAATAAAGGACCTGGTTATATGAAACCAGAAGGAAAGTAGTTCGTTGAGAAGAACAAGTGTAAGGTAATAAAGCAGAAGAATAAAGGAATGGCACCTGAGCAAAGTGGATAAGCTACATTGTGTGGGAAGGAGACTTCGGGGATCATACTGGTCCCCAATGGCTGACAGCACTCTCATTTTACCTTCCTAGAGGTGCCAGTTCCAGGATTTCTGGATTATGCTGATGATCCTCTGAATGTGCCAGCCCTTGGTCCACCTTTGCTGGGTGTCACCACTTTACATGGGCAAGGCCACAAACTTATCTCAAGTGTCACATTAAAGCATCTACTTCTAGTCTCACCCTTTCAGAATTCCTCCATTCTGCACATAGAAAACTGTCTTTGTTCTCAGTTTTCTGCAGTGGCTGTCTTCTGAATCTTCTGATGTCTTGCTGTGTTATGACTACCTTTCTGGTCTCCCTGTCTTTAACCAATCCACCAATCCATTAGAACTGTCTGCTTTAAATCCCCACCCCTGTTCCTTTTTTCTTTCTCTCTCTCTCTCACACACATACTGTTTTTCTTTTCTTTTCTTTTTTTTTGTCTTCTAAATTGTCAAGCATTACCACTAATGGTCAAATCAGCACATTGATAAAAATTAAATTGGTGATTAATAACATATTAATTATATATATGATGTGGTGGATGTCACAGTAATAATTTTCGAAAATATAACTTGCAATTTTTCCAAGTGAGAATGTTGAAGACATAGTCAAACATAAAAATACTGGAATCAGAATTTAAAGAGATGAACAACAGAGGACATCAACATTAAGAAGTCAAAGAGGAGAAAATATTTTACAGATACATATCTAATAGAATACAAATATGAAGAATATACAAAAAAAGAACTAAATAGAAAACAACTCTACAAAGCATAGGCTAAGAAACTGAATAGTTCTTAAAAGAATAAGCACAAATGAAAATAATATTTTTAAAAACTATTCAACACCCTTATTCATCAAGTAAACACAAATCAAAACTACTTAAATGAAGAATCTTCTTCACTGTAAAGAATGACCACCATCAGGTACACAAATGACAACAAATACTGGTGAGGAAGTGTAAAAGGGGGATTGCTTATTCACTGTTCATGAGAGCTTAAACTGATGCAACCACTATGGAAACTGATGGTTGTCAGAACACTAAAAATAGATCCACTAAACGACTCAGCTATGTTATTCTTGGGCATATCCCCAAAGCACTCAAGATTCTACAACATTGATACTACTACAGCCGTCTTACTCCAACCAGACAAATCAGCCTAGATACCCATCAACTGATGAACAGATAATTAAAATATGGTATATGTACACAATTGACTTTTCTTCATTTGTATATAAAACTGAAATTATAAAAATTGAAGAACTGGAAAATATAGTAAGTGATATATATAGTAGAACTTCAGAAACACACATACCACATGTTCTCTTTCATATGTAGCTCCTAGATCCTAATTTTTATGTGTATTTATTTGGGAGTGTGTACAGAGGAGAGGCAAGGAAACTATGAAGAGGCCCATAAGAGAAACAAAAAAAAAGAAAAGAAAAAAGATGGGAAATATTAAGTTTTAGATACATTAAAGTAGAGCTACAGAGTGAGGGGTAAACTTTCTCCTAGAAATCATAATATATTTACATAAAAGTACCAGCCAAGAAGGCTCTTGAGGTCCCCAAAACAGTACAAATTATTCTTATTGCACTTGGTTACTTACAAGAACTAAACAGGAAGACCTTACTGTTGAATATATGGTATGTATTGGTTGCATGACATAGAGAAATTAAGCTGGAACTCAGCTGGAGCTTTCTCCCTGAAGGCTAGCTTTCATGGTTTTAGAAGATGTGCAGGCTACTGGAGAGAAATTGCCATCCACACTCATTCAGCTGTTAATTCTTTATGCTATAGTAGTGATCTGCTAAGCATGATGGCCTCATTGATGCATTAATAATTTGACTCTTTGGAGGACAAACAACCACTTTATGGTTGTATTTGAAGTCTACCTAGATGAGAATTCATCTCTGGTACTATATTTCTGGTCAAAACCATGGTGAGAGAGGATATAGACCTTATCTGGAAAGCTCCTGCCTTTGTTTTGGTAAGTTGACATTATGTGCCTTTCAAATTGTCTTCTAAATAATTATGATTATGCCTGAATATAGCAATGCTGTCAACACTGGCTATATAAAGTTCTTTGTTTTGATTTTTCAGTGAATGGTAGTTAACACTTTATTACAGAAACTCATAAATGGAGAAAGTGCTGAGAATAAATGGCATAATACTTGGTCCTAATTATAACAACTACAGCACCTCTCAAGGCTCATGGAACATTTTGAAAGGTGAAAAAAAAAAAAGAACTTAATTGGCGAGTTGAGTCCATTGATGTTGATGGATATTAGTGACCAGTGGTTGTTATTTCCCATTATTTTGGTATAGCTGGTCGTCTTGTGTTTCTTTTTGTTTAGTTGCTGTGGAGATTTCTATTTCCTCTGTTTTCTTGGGTGTAGTTATCTTCTCTGGGTTGGAATTTTCCTTCTAGGATCTTCTGTAGGGCTGGGTTTGTGGGTAGATATTGTTTAAATTTGATTTTGTCATGGAATATCTTGTTTTCTCCATCTATGTTGATAGAGAGTTTTTCTGGGTATAGTAGTCTGGCTGGGCACCTATGTTCTCTCAGGGCTTGTAGGACATCTGTCCAGGCCCTTCTAGCTTTTAAAGTTTCTGAGGAGAAGTCGGGTGTAATTCTGATGGGTCTGCCATTGTATGTGACTTGGCCTTTTTCTCTTACAGCTTTTAATATCTTTTCTTTGTTCTCTACATTTGGAGTTTTTAGAAGCAGATAGAAGGTGGAGCATTCTAGTTTTCTGTCTTTGGTGTGTCATAGCTACTGCATACTTGAACTCTCAGCACCACTGATTGCCTACATAAGGCCTGTTGCTCTACAGTGGAGTCATCAACTTTCTATTACAGCAATAGTAAGGGACTCAGAAGGCTCCACACATTACATCCCTGAAGACTTATAACTGGTAAAGGGGATGGGGCTCAAGAGGCACTACTACTCCCTGAAAAGGTGTAGACAGTTTTTGGTTAGAGAGAGAGAGAGAGAGAGAGAGAGAGAGAGAGAGAGAGAGAGAGAGAGAGAGAAAGGGGGGGAGGGAGGGAGGGAGGAAAGAAAGGTGGGAGGGAAAGAGAGATAGTTTCTTTGGTAGTATAGCTTCTGGTAAGAAGTCCATGTGCTAGTAGATAACCCTTGATTCTGATTCCTGTAAGTATACCTAGTGAAACTCACTGAGTAAACTCACCTCCAAATGATATCACAGTAGAATGGGTACTAACTAGAAAGAGGAAGAGAATCACCACAAGTAAGAAGAGATTAAAGGGGAATAATAGGAGATAAAAATTATCATAATGCCTGATGTGCTTGTGTGAAAATGTCATTATGACACACAGATATGCATAATTAATATATTGTAACAAAGAAAAATAGAACAATTGAAAAATAAACAATTCATAAGGAGAATGAGTTACAAGGGTCAGTAAAATACAGCAATCATTGGAACTAGATTTTTATGCCTAAGCTGTGTCTTTATACCATACCAAGTCAGAAGCTCTCTTACCTATATAAAATAAGCTCATTCTGACATTTAGTGCACATTTCTTAGACTAGAACATCATCCAAGCCTGAAGTGATATACTAAATATTGTAATATTAAATGTGTCAATATTTACTTTTTTTGCCCATCCATTTGATGCATTTAAAGATGAACAACTTGAACATTATGCCTACATGCCACAAACTAACAGAAGTGATTATCTGCACATGAGCTACATAAGAAGGACCTATCAACATTTAATCATAGATAAGGAATAGGACTACTGGGCCCCACCTCTCCTGATTAACTCTTGGCAATGAATGGTTGTTGAGGGTGAGTTAGTCATTTTTTCCAATAGTATAGTCACTGGTAAGCTGCCCATGATTGGATAAATGATCCTCTACTATGTACATTCACACCACTGTATTTCAACTTACTGGGAAACTAATATTAATAAATAAAAATTACAAAGTAGAAGCAAGTCTAGCTTGGAAGACAGCATTATTGGGAGTTGGCATGGGATAAGAGACCAAATAGGGTATGGGAATGACCAATATATATTATATGTAATGGTTAAATAATTTAAAAATAAATTTTAAAAGACAGGATGAAAATGATTTCTTCCAACAGGTTCTTGAGAATTTAAAATAAACTTTCTGTGCTAAAATTATTATCACGTTGTAGATATTATAGTTAGCATAATGTTACTGTCTAAATTTTCCTTATATAAAAAGAAAACATACTTCAGACCCAGACAATATATGTAAACTTTAAAATTACCCTTTTTCTGGGTGCACAGCTATAGATCTTGGCTGATCCAGGCCTTGGGAAATAATTACATAACGGAAAGAGCCATTTAGTCTTGCAACTTCAATTAAATTGAAACCATGATCTGTCCAATATATGTTGCCTAGGAGAAATACAGAAATTCCCACAATCAAGTTAGAAGTAATAGAATTGCTTATCAATTATGTTTGAATTTAAGTTTCTGAGTCTTCACACAACTAAGAGCTTGTTTACTTCACATTCTTAT
The DNA here is from genome assembly GCA_907164525.1 of Lophiomys imhausi. Lineage (NCBI taxonomy): Eukaryota > Metazoa > Chordata > Mammalia > Rodentia > Muridae > Lophiomys > Lophiomys imhausi. The sequence goes on from CAJQZJ010033271.1 coordinate 2,049,565, forward strand.
GTATTTGATAAACAGCTATAATTAAACTAGTCCATAGAGGCTTCCAGTGATAATCTCATATTTTGCTGGTTTAAACTATGTAGCTTTATATTGGCATATTTATAATAAGTTGAAACTTTTCCAAACTCTTCAAAGTATGTGTTTTAACTTTATACTGACAATAAGCTAAAGGAAACTTCTTATACTTTGTTTACCATGTGGAACTCTCTGGAGAATTGAGCAGTATTAACAATATACATTCTACAACTGCATAGAAACATTTACCCAAGGGCAGTAGAAAAAGTTGAACCAAATGCAAAAGCGATTATTTACCCCCTTGGCTATAAAGAATTTTTAAAATGTTCAAAACAAGAACCAGACATTTCAAATGAAGAGTCAGCCCCCTAGAAAAAAAAATAATTGTGGAATAAAAACAAGACTAAGCCATAGATTTTACCAGCAATCCAGTCAATAGCTATTCCTTCCACTCTCCCCAAGCCATTGGTAACAATATCTTCTTTCCAAGTCTGGTCTCTTTTAGCTCTGCTGATTTTATTAAGGCCCATGTCTGTCCAATAGATGGTGTCATTTTCTATTGATAAACACACAAAAAATGCACACACACTATTAAATGCATCAATATACATATTAGTATCACATGAGACTCAGCATTGAGGGATCATCCTGGGCAGAGTACAGTAGAATCTAAGCATTCTTTAGGATAATTTACTAATACAAATCATAGCAAGGGAACTGTAAAATGAAATAAATTAGGTCTTAGAATTTAACATATAAAGGTAAATTTATGAAAAGTTTTATTACATTTTCTATATTGTTCTATTCATTTTAGTTCAATGTCTTAGTTAGAGTTTCTATTGCTACTACAAACATCATGACTGAAAACCAAGTTGAGGAGGAAAGGTTTATTAGGTTTACATTTGAAGTTCATAATCCATAACTGGAGGAACTCATGACAGAAACTCAAGCAGAGCTGGAACCTGGAGGCAAGAGCTGGTTGAGAGGCAATAGTTGGGTGCTGCTTACTGGCTTGATTCCCCTGGCTTGCCCAGTCTCCTTTCTTATAAAACCCAGGACCACAGTCCTAAGGGATGGCACTACGCACCATGGACTAGGCCTTCTCCTATTGATCACTAATTGAAATCCAGCTGTAAGGTAATTGAAAATACCTCACAGCTGGGTCTCATGGAGGCATTTTTCTCAACAGAGGCTCCTTCTCTGAAGATTTTAACTTGTGTCAAGTTGACACATAAAATCAGCCAGCACATTCATCTTTATTCCCATGAAATATATTTATGACAGATTATGTCTTTTTATTCTAGTGTTTGCTTTTTTTCTACTTGATTCCGAGTCATGTAACCATACAGTGAATACTACTGAGGATAGTCAACTCAAGAAAGCATCAATGTACAGAAACAGAAAGGTGTGTAGAGTCTTTCCAATTGATTTTAGGCATAAAGTTATTCAATGTAAAGACCAAAATCACCTCATCACCAAATAATCCTTCTGAATAGTAAGTAGCATCTCAAATGTAAACAGCAATCTCTTGTGTTGTTTCTAAAATTCTTGTTATATAAATAGATTTCAGAATACTAGAAGAATTGCTCAATACTATCATCAAGTCTTTAAATAAATGTCATTTTTTAGTATTTGAAGGAAAAATGTGCCTGAAGACTATAAATGAAGTATATTATATAATATGCATGAAGGGTAGAAATTATAGGCCAATGATTTCCTACACAGCTTCTAGAAAGACACTGGGAGCAAATCATTAAATAACAAATTTGCCATCAGTTAAGGTTTTGTGCTGTGGCCAATGTGGAGATTTGAAGAACAAATCCTTTAAGAACAATATGATTTGCTTCTGGCACATTGACATACTATGGAAATAAAGACAATGCAATTAATGTAACAAAGCCATGTGTTAGTATGTCTTAGGGTTTCATCTCAAATGAAATATAGCCTAAAGTCTTACACCAGAGTGGGGAGCAATATCAAACAACACTGCTCACAAAAACAGTTACATCAGAGATGGCATACTTTGAAATCCAACAGGAGGCAGTGTATACATGTAGCTATTGGGAAAGCAAAAGGCTTCTGTGATCTGTCAGTTTATACATTATCACCATAGAAATAGGGACTTGGTAAGAAGTCATGACAAAATTATTTTAGATTGTATAAATATTAAGTGATGTATATAAAATAAGTTCAATGTTTTTCATCATGTATTAAGCTCTGTGAAAGATCAGGTGGGCATTGTCAAACTCTCTACTTTGTTTCTGCATTGAATTTAGCTAAGACAGTGAATGCACACAAGACTGACCCACAGTCTTCTTGGAAACACCATCCATGGTGATGATGAGCATCACCTCAGGCTTGAGGTTGTCTTTGATCATTTTTTTTAATGCTCTATATTCAGTTACTTGCCAAATATACTCATATTTAATCCAATTCCAATAAATCATTGTTTTATTTATTTTCCTTTCAAAAAGGCCTCCATTCTTTAACATTCGTTTCTCTTCTACATTGAAAGCCAAAACCCATAAGCCTTACCTGGAGTCTCTAGCAACTCCTTACTAGCTTCCACTTTGGTTCCTAAACTTGCCCTTGGGGAAGCTTTTTTCAGTTTAGTAGCACTCATTTGAAAGACTGCACCTGCCTCCTTTCCTTCACGATTCCTCACAATACATCTATGGATGGTGAAAATAGACTTCCTTGCCATGACCTTCATGACCTAACCAAGACCTCTGTACTGTCCCTCTCTACCTTGATATCTTTCCACCGTCTCTCTGTCTCTCTCTTCCTCAACATCTTTTTTTAACATATACTTTCCTGCTTGAGTAAAACTAATTTCTCTTCAGTCAGGTTTTTTATATTACTTTTCCTTTTAGTCTGAAATGTTCTTTTCTTTGAATGTTCTTTTCATAGATCTGCTGCAAATTCAAATATCCCTTTCTTAATAAAACTTTCTTGACTATTCTATAAAATTATTTTCTTGACATGTTTTTTTTTCTCCCACACTGATTTTATTCTTCTGTATAGCACCCATTTATATTAAAGACATCTATCTATTGATCTTTTTTTCTAGTCCATAAGTGCTGATAAGAGGGTATTCATGCTGTTTCATGATATGTATCTTCCATAAAATGTGTTATAATGTCTGCACATAAAAAACACATTTATTGATTCGGTTATGTCTAGCTTCTCTTATAGTGATGTATTTCTTTAAAGTTTAGAAGTTTATTTAATTCTGTGCTTGTTTCCTAGAGCCTAGCATAAGCTCAACATGCACTAAACTCACAGTAAACACTTGGTAGGTCAAAAAGTGAATGTAATACATCCTATAAAACTGGTAGGGAAAAGATGGAAAAGATGGTGGTGTTCAGCTCAGACACATTCTGATGGTCAGGAAGACCGATTGGACAACTACAGATATATACTCCTACTGAACAAGAGTTTGTGAGGGGCTTGTCCAGCAAAGCCAGGGACAGTAAAGAATTAGGTACTGGAAATAGAGACACTGGAGGATCAGTGTCCCAAGACAAAGGAGTGCTTTCTCTCAGAAGACTGCACTCCTTACCAAAGTGGAAACAAATGAAATTGTTCAAGATTTGAAATTGGAAGTGGAACCAATAAATAAAACACAAGCAGAGATGGTCCTGGGTGTGGAAAATCAAGGGAGAAAACAGGAACTACAGCCAAGAGTATCAAAAATAAGATATAAGAGATGGAAGACAGAATCTCAGATGTGGAAGATTCGATTGAAGGAATCAGTACAACAACCAAAGAAAATGAGAAATCTAAGAAAATTCTCACCCACAACATCCAAGAAATCAAGGACTCAATGAAAAGACAGAACCTAAGAACTATAGGCATAGAGGAAAGAGGAGACTCCAACTCCAAGGTCCAGGAAACATCTTCAACAAAATCATAGAAGAAAACATACCAAACTTAAAAAAAGAGATGCCGATAAAATTCCAAGAGGCACACAGAACTCCAAACATATTAGACCAGAAAAGAAATTCCTTTCACCACATAATAACTGAAACTCAAATGTACAGAACAAAGAAAGAATATTAAAAGCCATAACAGAAAAAGGTCAAGTAATTTATAATGGCAAGTTAATTTAAATTTATAATTCATCATATAAAAAAGCTGAAAGAAAAAAAAAACATTTGATTATCTCACTAGATGCTGAAAAATAATTTGACAAAATCCAACATCCCTTCATGCTAAAAGTCCTGTAGAGAGCTGGCATACAAGGACCCTACCTAGAAATAACACAGGTGATTTACAGCAAGCTAGTAGCCAACATCAAATTAAACTGAGAGAAACTTGAAGCATTTCCTCTATAATCAGGGGCAAGGTAAGGATTCTCACTCTCCCCATATCTCTTCAACATAATTCTTGAAGTTCTAGCTAGAGCAATAAGACAACTAATAGATATCAAGGGGATATAAATTGGAAAGGAAAAAGTTAAATTATCCCAATTTGCAGATGATATGATAGCATACCTAAGTGACTCCAAAAATTCCACCAGAGAACTAACTGATACAACTGAAAAATACCTTCATCAAGGTGACTAGATACAAAATCAATTCAAAAAAAAATCAGAAGCTCTTCTTTATACAAAAGATAAATGGGCTGAGAAAGAAATTAGGGAAACAACATGCTTCACAATAGACGCAAATAATATAAAATACCTGGGGGTAACTCTAATCGAGCAAGTGAAAGACTTATGTGACAAGAATTTCAAGTCCTTAAAGAAAGAAATTGAAGAGGACATCAGAAGATGGAAAAATCTCTCATGCTCAGGGATAGGTAGGATCAACATAATAAAAATGGCCATTCTACTAAAAGCTATATATAGGTTCAATGCAATTCCATCAAAATACCAACACAATTCTTCAAAAACCTTGAAAGAACAATTCTCAACTTCATATGGAATAATGAAAAACCCAGAAAAACTAAATCAATCCTGTACAATAAAAATTCATCCAGAGGTATCAACATCCCAGACTTCAAACTCTATTACAGAGCATTAGCAATAAAAATAGCATGGTACTTGTATAGAAACAGACCAGTTTATCAATGGAATTGAATTGAACACTGAGAAATAAACCCACACACCTATGGGTACTTAATTTTTGACAAAGAAGCCAAAACTGTACAGTGGAAAAAGGACAGCATCTTCGACACTTGGTGCTGGTCTAACTGGATATTGACATGCAAAAAAATGGAAATTGACCCATACTTATCACCTTGCACAAAATTTAAGGCCATGTGGATCAAAGACTTAAACATAAAACAAGGCACACTAAATCTAATAGAAGAGGCACACTAAATCTAATAGAAGAAAAAGTGGGGAAAAGCCTTGAAATCATTGACACAGGTGACAACTTCCTGAACAGAACACCAATAGTTCAGGCTCTAAGACCAACAAACAGTAAATGGGACCTCATGAAACTCAGCCATCCGAAACAAAGAAATCATACAGTTTGTAGTCCAATGAATGGAACTAGAAAATCTCATCCTGAGTGAGCTAACCCAGACTCAGAAAGATGCACATGGCATCTATTCACTTATAATTGGATTTTAGCCATGTAGTACAGGAGAACTATCTTACAACCAACAGACCAAAAAGAACAGGAATATGGACCTTGTTACCTGTTAGTGGGGCACTTTGTCCTAATAGAGCTGTCATATAGGCCCCCAGTGCAAGAGGAAACTCTTAACACTCATATAACTGTTGAACTGAGGGGGGCTGATATGTAGGGAAAACCCACTCTGGAGGAGTAGCATGGGTGGTAGAGGGGGGAGGGAGGGAAGAGGTTGGGAGGCTGGGACTGGGAGGGGTGGAGAGAGGATAAGGAGATGTGATGGAGATGTAACTTGAAGTAAGAAATAAATAAAAAAACTGGTAGGGAAGTAACTCAAAGAAAATATATTTCTGACATGGAGTTTATAAATATATTAAGAAATACAGGAGAAATTATTGGCAATAAACAAGAATGTAAGATCAACAGCTGTATGTTATGAAGACACCCATTAAGCAGGAACTTAAATAAGAAAACCACAATATTCTCAGTGTATTACTCTTCAAGGGTTTTGCAAGCTATGAACATGCCCATTCCCTGCAACCAGGAAGCATGATAAATGTTATAATCTCTAAAGACAAAATGTATATAAAAGAATAGACAGAAAGTGAAAAACATACTGCCATTACCTTGTGCTCAATATAATCTCATGTTACATAGTTCTTAAACATTAATTTCACCATCATTCAACACATATTGACAGGTCAGCTATGCTAAGATTTATTACAGATGTGAAATAAATGGTACAGAATAAAGCAGATACTGTCTCTGATGGGGTGGTGTTAAGCATTCTAAATGTTAATTGGTCCTGTTTGCTGTCTGTTACTTAATTGACTCCGATTGGTTAAATATATGCTGAGGCATAGAGATTGGGCAAAGACAGAGTTAAGCAGGACTAAGGTTTGCGGGCTTTTTAGAGAGATTCAGAGCAACTTGGGAAGAGGTCCCCAGAGAAGAAGCCAGGAGTAAACAAGGAAGACATGCCATGGGGTAGATTAAAGAAGATCTTTCCACGTGGTCTGGAACATCAGCTTAGTGTGGAGAATAATAGTCCAAATGGAGGTATGTATATATGGGGTTACATTGGGTAACAGAATTATGAGCTAGCTAAGATAGGCTAGGATTGCACAACCCAAGGCCTAGGCATATTAAGATCCACCTGGTGTCTGTGTGTATTCATTTATAATGGCAGGTTAAGGATTAACACTGCCAAACCATTTAAAGATAATTTAATTACTGGTTAAAATTTTTAATTAGTTATTTTTTTTCTACATATGTCGCCCACCATTCGGCAATTATAATCTATGCTTACAGCATGAGAAGGCCCAGATGAAAAATAATTTCCTAGCTAAAGAGCAGGGGAAGGAGGCTCCTTTAACAAAAGCTACTGCCTTACAGCAAAGGTGGAAGCTTAGCTCTCTTTATATGCTAAATAACCAGCAGCCTTCTAAACACAGTTTGAGAAGGAAATTAACTGCCTAAATTAAAAATGGAGAAATTCATAATGTCTCAATACGCTTGGATTCCAATTGAGTTTGTTTCTCTTTACGTACAGATCATTTTTACACTGACAATTGTGGTTTTATATATACTTTCTGAGAAAGATTTGACTAGGATAGGCTTAAGGATATACCTAAAGGAGAGAGTTTACATATGGAATGCTAAGCTACTGAAGATAACAATATGAGAAGGAAGGAGGCCTGACCTGATATAAAAGATGTCAGCAGGAACTCTCAAGTGCCTGAGAACTAGGTACTTATTAAGAGTATCTGGGAAAGGCCCACCAAAGATATACAGACAAAGCTAGATTTCAAAATAATAAACAGAACTTTAATTACAACATGGGATTGCAATTAGACCAAGGCTTTTGAAATGTTCTTGTTTCTTTGCTTAAATTTTGTTTGGATGTCTTTGATTTTCCTATATCAGGAGGTAAAAAGGATGTTTTTGTCATTTGACAATGCTGAGATATGAGAGATTTTAAAGATGTAAAGAAAGACAAAGGGGTCACATTAGACCCCAGGGGAGATATCTTAATCCTTGGAAGAGATTTTAAGGATATAAAGAGAAAGGGGTCACATTACACCCTATGAGAGATATCTTAATCCTTGGAAGCGATTTTGAAGATATAAAGAAAAAAGGGTCACAAGGCAGTCTCCTTAGATGTGGGGCATCCACTGGCAAACTGGTTTCAAGAGAGATATTAGACCCTAGGGGAGATCTTTTATGTGTGATGGTACATGCCTTTAATCCCAACATTTGAAAGACAAAGACAGATGGATCTCTGACCTTTGCCAAGGTCAGCCTGGTCTACAAAATAAATCCAAGTCAAGGATAAAAAAAAAAAATCCTGTCTCAAAAGAAAAAAATAGAGATATGTTAATTGTGAGAAATTATATATTTTCAGAGCAAAGGGACCAAACACCAAAGAAGACAAGACAAGCCCAGATGGTCCAGCTCACAGACTATTCCAGCCAGGACTTCAATGAAGCCCTAAACTTTCCCATCCAAAGTTCAACAGACTACAAACTGCTCAGGACATTCAAATAGCTGAGCACATAAAGACTGGACTATTAAATTGCTTATCCATTTTTTTCTATTTTATTTGGGCCCCCAAACAGGTTTTCTACATCCCAATTCAGCAGGAAGCAATTTTAAGAGAGTGACACCACATTCCCAAAAGGACTTAAAAAGAAAAGAAGGGGAATATATGTATATAGTATAGAAATGATAAGATGTAAAAGTAGATTATTGAATCTGCTGTGAAACTTAAAACTATTGTTATTCTAAAATAAGGTTATCTTTTGACATATTGGTATAGAATTTTGTATATTGATAAAAAATAAGATTATTTTTGATAGAATTTTACAATTTGCTTATTCAATGATAGATTTATAAATGAATAGATGTCTTCAAAACCCTCAGAGATGTACAGAAAATGACATTTAAAGATATTATTTTAAGAATTGTTTGACTTTAAGACAGTCAGCTCCAGACAGCTCTCATTTGACATGGAAGAAAACAATGAGCATCAAAATTAAATCTCCCATCAGGAGATAATTCCTCAAAAATAAATCTCCCATCAGGAGATAATGCCTATTGGACAAAAATGTCCCTGCTCTCTCAACAGACTATATACATTCCAAAGATGGACCAGAGCTTAAATGCAGGTAAGTTGATGTCCTAATTCTGCAAAGACAGAATGGGAAAATCCTTATTTCCTGCTGTACAATTATGTCTGTGAGATATGCTGTGAGAAGGCTGAAGATGATGCTCCAACGATATGGAGAGATATTTGGGACTGTCTAGGCAGCAAACTGCCATTTTTTTCTTTTTGAAAACTGCTCTTCTGTGCTTCCTATTCACTCAAATAATAACTTTATCCCTTCTTAAGTCTTTGATAGGGTTGAAGACAACATATATGATAAACATTATTTAGGTTCAGAACTTTACACACACCAAGATAGATGATTTTTTTCTTCTTCAAGATTGCCTGATAGAAATAGGCTAAACATTATGTATGAACCATTTATCCTTTTTATTAGGCAAAGGGAAGGAAATGATGGGGTGGTGTTAAGCATTCTAAATGTTAATTAGTCCTATTTGCTATCTGTTACTTAATTGACTCTGATTGGTTAAATAAATGTTGAGGCCTGGAGATTAGGCAAAGACTAAGGTTTTCGGGCTTTTTAGAGAGATACAGAGCATCTTGAGAAGAGGTCGCCAGAGAAAAAGCCTGGAGTAAACAAGGAAGACATGCCATGGGGTAGATTAAAGAAGATCCTTCCATGTGGTCTGGAACATTGGCTTAGCGCGGAGAATAATAGTTCAAAGGGAGGTATGTATATATGGGGTTATATTGGGTAATAGAATTATGAGCTAGCTAAGATAGGCTAGGATTGCACAACGCAGGCCTAGGCTTGTTAAGATACACCCGGTGTCTGTGTGTAATCATTTATAATGGTGGGATAAGGATTAACACCACTGAACCATTTCAGATAATTTAAATACTGGTAAAACAACTTAGTTTTTTTTTCTACATGTCTCTAAAGTCATGGAATTTTTGTTGTGGAATCAAACTTAAAAAGTATTTTTTCTATGTCTTTGCTTGTGAGCATCCAGGAAGTTCTCTAAGTTTTAGAGCAGTCTTGTTTCCAGACTTGCAGGCACACAGGACTACACAGAGGTACCTTATCCTGAAAAAATATAAACTAACCACAGAATAAATAAATAGATAAAAACATTACCTTTTTTTCCTTTATTTTTTATTTTTTATTTTTAATAATTTATTTTTTATTTCTTCAAGTTACATCTCAATCACAGTCCCCTCCCTATTCCCCCCTCCAGGCCCACCCTCCCACCTTCAACCCCCCATCTTCTTCCCCTTTTTTTTAAGTTTAAGGTATATCTTATTTCCCCCTACAGTTTCTCCTTTCAGTCCAACAAATGGCTCTTTCTCTTATAATAATAAATACAATACAAAACAACAAAAATAAATAGGCCACAATTATAAGAGTTATATGGCTTAGCATACATTCCCAATGTCCAGTCCATATGTATTTGGCACCTGAATTTAACATTCTACTATCTAACCATCTCCATGAGTTTAAAGTTCTATATCTAACTCAGCTTTCATACTAACTTGCCTCATAATTTTAAAAATATCTTCTTAGATCCAGAACACCCTCTTGATTCCTAAACAACTCAAAATTTAACTATGAGACTCTAGCTATCTATTCTTCAACCACCTCAGAGACCTGAGAGGGATAAATACATCTGATTATATAGGAAGTGCAGGGCCTGCAGCTTCCAAAACTAAAAAATGACATACCAGTGACTGCCTGGACAGTTCCCATTTCCTCTCCATACATTACACTGTAAATAAATTAAAGGTGACAGCTGTTCAACCTGGTTATACAAACCTCCAAGAATTGAAAAAACTTAGAGCTAAGGTAAAATAATGCATGGTGTTAGCACATGCCGTTACCTCCAGTAGAGACAGGAGGATCACTATAGAGTTAGTTGTCTTAAAATTCTAGAGTTACAACAAAAAGGGTGGTGATGGTGCACACCCTTAGTCACATCATTGGTGAAGAATACACCCTTAATCCCAACACACTAGAGACAGAAACAGGCAGATCTCAGAGCTCAAGGCCACCTGATACACAACAAGCTCTAAAGAGAGAAAAACTTTGATCCAGGAGTGGAGGAGCACATCTTTAATCCCATCAGTTGGGAACCACATGTCTTTGTTCCCAAAACTTAGAATGCAGAGACAGGCATATAGGATTTGGAAAGATTTAAGTTTAAAAGCTACTTACAAAAGGCAGGCTGCAATTCAAACAAATTGTCCTTTGAGATCTCAAAATATATACACTAAAGGTTTGTTTAGCTCCAAAATATCAAAATAATTTCTTCTTTAATCCGGATTGAAAGGTAATACTTTATATATTATCAAAAAAACCAAATTTGCTCCTTCATTTTTTATTTCTTCAAGTTACATCTCAATCGCACTCCCCTCTCTATTTCCCCCTCCAGTCCCATCCTCCCACCCTCAACCCCCCATCCTCTTCTTTTTTTTTTTTAAGTTTAAAGTATATCTTATTTTCCGCTACAGTTTCCCCTTTCAGTCCAAAAAATGGCTCTTTCTCTTATAATAATGAATACAATACAAAACAGCAGAGGTAATTAGGTCACACTTATGAGGGTTATATGGCTTAGTGTACATTCCCAATGTCCAGTCCATATGTATTTGGCACCTGACTTTAACATTCTACTATCTAACCATCTCCATGAGTTTAAAGTTCTATATCTAACTCAACATTCATACTAACTTGCAACACAATTTTAAAAGCATCTTCTTAGATCTATAACACTCTCTTGACTCCTAAACAACTCAAAATTTAATTACGAGACTATAGCTATCTATTCTTCAACCACCTCAGAGACCTGAGAGGGATAAATATATCTGATTTTATAGGAAGTACCGGGCCTGCAGCTTCCAAAACTAAAAAATAACATACCAGTGGCTGCCTGGACAGTTCCCATTTTCTCTCCATACATTACAGCATCGATCTTCAGTAATTTGGCCCCATTTCTCTGACAGACATTGATTGTAGAGCAGGGATTATGAAGGACTTACCTACCCTGTCTTGGCAGAGCTAGGCTGTCGACTTACCTGCTTCCAGGTTTTGTCCTTTTTGGACAGCATTCTGTTTACAGTTGGAGCAAGGGGCTTTTCCTACCAAGAGATAGGCTTGTGACTAATTCAATCATCTCCCACTGAAGATTCTTCGATGCTCATCTTCTACTTGGGGTAGAATAGGGGGTGCTGTCAGGAGTTGATATAGGAGTTGATATGTCTCGATATAAAGAAATCTAAAGTTACGAAAACATCTTTGAATGCCATTTTCTGCAGATCTCTTGAGGTTTTTGAAGAGACCCTATCTATCTCTTACATTAGGGTAAGCAGATGTTGCTTGTCTCTTAGCAGCTTTATTTCTGATTAGCTTAGAAAATAACTATAATAGGCTGTCATATTACCTCACAAATTGACCGGCTTGCATATCTATTAGTTTGCATTTCTTAATTATCCTAAACAGTTTATGACAATTAGTAGTAAAAGGCCGAAACATCACATTTCATTTTTTTTCTTTACCTCCTACCCTTCCATCCCATTTCTCTGGGGTGGGGTGTCCTTATATAACAGTCCCTCATCTCAGTTGATAGGTCCTATGAGGGCCAAGAGCCTCCTCATTCATTGGGAGTCTACGAGGCAGTACCACCAGTGAAAAGTGTCTCAATGCCTGGGAGAGAGAACTAAAAAACAAACAAACAATTAAGCAGACAAATAGATGAAAAAGACCAAAAAATAGAAAAAAAAATATATAAAAAATAAAGAAAGAAATAAAAATGAAAAATAAAAAGTCTATGTCCAATTCCCTTTGGTGTGTCAGTCTGGCAATATCTTAGAAAACTTGGAATAGCTTTGCCTCAGGACCCAGCCGTACCACTTCTGGGTATACACCCAAATGCCTCTTCACGGAATCATTAGGAAGTTTCCTCATCTATGTTTATAGCAGCCTTATTTGTAATAGCTAGAAACTGGAAATAACCCAGATGTCCCTCAACCGAAGAATGGGTTAAAAAACTGTGGTACATCTAAAAATGGAATATTATTCAGCTATCAGGAACAATGAAATTATGCAATTTGCAGCCAAATGGATGGAACTAGAAAAGTTCATCCTGAGTCAGCTAACCCAGACTCAGAAGCATGCATATGGCATCTATTCACTTATAAGGATTTTAACTATATAGTAGAAGGTATCGATACTAAAACATTATCTTAAAACAGTTTGATTTGGCAATAATATAAATAGAAAAAATGTATAATTGAAGATACTAATAATTACAAAGACATTTTCAATGATACAATTTTTACAAGATATTTCTCTTAAGAATTCTAAAGGTGTAACATGTTGGGAGATTGGTAGACAGCTATAGTGAATTGTATTTAAGTCCAGAATTTAAAGTTAGATATCATGATAGTAATAATTTATACTGAAAGAAATTATATATATATATATATATATTTTTTTTTTAATTCAGAAGAAAATTTTGGGTATTTCAGAACTTAATGACTAACCAAGAAATGTAAGTCTCTTAATGTCTTTTAACCCTTAAATGTCTATTTTCTTATGATTCATTAACAAGTAAATACAATGATTTCTGTTTTAATATCAAATTATCCAGCACAAATTTACACAATATTTATGATTTATATGTTTATGAAAATAAACAAAATACAATGCAATGCAAAATCACTTTTTCTCATGTAATGAAATACCCATCAACTCACTTGTTGAATAGTAAAAGGGAAGAAACTGACACCATTGTCCTTATCATTTCTATGCCAATATTATGGAGAATTCATGAAGGATTTCATATGTATCAATATTTATATCACTAAGTATAAAAGATTGTTCTAATGTTATGGTCTTTTTCAATAGCACATAAGTAAAATGCAATATCCAAAATTAAAGCTTGAGGTTAGTTATTATGAATAACTTTCTTATTGTACTATAATTTTTGTTTCTTTTGACAGGTCAGGTATCTGGAGCTAAAGTAGATAGCATATATGAGTTTTCCCATAATCTGTTAAAATTTCTTTTCAAACTTAACTTCATAATGATACTGTTAAATATCAGTTTGTTAAATTGGACCTTGGATCCTACATATTAACATAAAAAACATGTTATCTAATTTTATCTACCACAAATTTGATACATTTTCTGTACCTTTTTTCTAGCTAATGATAAATGTGTTGAATTGCATTTGCAACAATCAGTAATGACCACTCTTGGCTAATTGCTCATTTCCTTTTCTGTGTTTCAATGATTTTTATTTATGCATATATATATACATGTCTATTTTCTTATGATTCATTAATGAGTTTGAATATAGAAAACACTCATGTAAGCCTCACTCAAATGGCTCCCCAAAACCGTGGACTTCCTTTAGATCTTGATCCACAAATACTCCCCTTTTCTATATGCCAGCCACTTTTTAACTCTACTTCAATAGACCATTTAAAACCATGTTTCTTTAAGTAATAAAATGCAGTACAAACTCTCTGAGATCATTTCTCTCATTCCTAGTAGCTACTATATTTACCCTATCTGTTGCTTGTATTTTACTTTTATATTATTTTAAATCACCTAATTAGAACATACAAGTTTAGTTCAATTTCAGTCTATTATGAAGACTCCCATAAACATTTCTCTGCATGTCTTATATGCAATGGTTCTCAATTTATGGGTCATGAGCTTTCCAAGGGATCCCATATCAGATATCCTGAAAATTAGATATTGAATTATGATTCATAAAATAATGAAATTACTGTTATGAAGCTGCAGTGAAATAATTTTATGGAGAGGGTCACCACAACATGAGAAACTATATTCAATTATTGCATTATTAGGGAGGTGGAGAGTCACTGCTATGGAAGCTATCAAATTTAAATATTAAATTCTTGAAATTTTGACTTTTATAGTGTTTTAAGAACAGTTGATATTTTAAGAACAGTATGATGTTTTAAAGGCTCAAGAAAGTGTTTTGGTGGAAAGAGGACACTATGATGGAGATGTAACTTGAAGTAATAAATAAACATTAAAAAACAAGTAATTTCTGTGAAATGATATAGGTAGACACTATTAATCAATAGGTATAATGTGAATGCATTCTTGTGTTATCTCAAACAACTCTCTCCTAATTAAAAATGTAGAGACTGGGGGGCCAAGATGGCGGCGACCTCCACTGACGCATTTTGAACGTGGGAGAAAAGAGCCATAAAAACACAGAGTTATTGGACACTGTGCAAAAACCGGAGGGGCTAGACCCTCCAGGAACACTCACAGCTCCCAAGCGACTGTTAAAAGTCCCAAGGTAAAGCTCTCCCCCCATCTCTCTCTGACACGGAAGCCACTAAATCCGGGATTCGGGAACTCCCATTTGGAGAGGTGCCTGGAAAGATCGACCCCAACACACAGCAGGCATAATCAGAGGCCACATGGATATTGCCCACTAGCCTACTGGGCTCCCCACACCTCAGGAGGACCTTATAGCTACTTAGGAAACTTTGCGGGATAGTTGAAGTCTTAGCAAAGAAGAAACAGGGCGCTCGGCAGGAGGTCCGCAGCTGCTCAAGCAACGGAGGATTCAAGAGAGCAGGAAACTGGCAGCCAGAGCAGTCAGGGTGGGAGGTAGGCACAGGCGGGTGGGGCTGAAGCCCCGCACACCCATGGTGGAGCAGCTAGGGAGGGAAGCTGGCACAGGCAGCAGGAGGGGCCGAAGCTCCATGCACCCACGGCAGAGCAGCTGGGAAGGGAACCCGGCACAGGCGGCGGGAGGGGATGTAGCTCCGTGCACCCACAACAGAGCAGCTGGGGAGGGAGGCCGGCACAGGCAGGTGGGGCTGAGGGGCCAGGTCTGTGGTGGAGAAGCCTAGTGGGAAACCAGAAGCCAGGGGACCATAGCTGTATTCTGGAAAACCCAGACATATTAGGTGTGGAGCGGGGCCCTGTCAGCCTCCGTGACGACAAACAAAGCCCACAGAATCTGTGCCTGGGCAAACAGGTCCATACCATCAGAACCATTACAGGCTGATCACTCAGTGTGCAACATAGAGAAGTCTGAATTGGGAGCAGTGAAACAATCCCGGACCATTACTCACTACCTGGGAATAGGCTGCACCAGCTCACAGTGCTTCAGGCTATTAAAACCACAGTGACCCTGAGATCCCCCTGTAAGCAATGACAGATAGCCAAGCAATTCGACTCCTTCACCAAAGCATCCCCTGTGGATCCAAGCATAGAAAACGATGAGAACAGACAGCTAAACACATCCATATGGCCAAAGGTCCAAACAAAAATATAGAAATCAAGGAAATATGACTCCAACAGCACAGAATTATCCTAGCTCATCCAATTCGGATGACCTCACACCAAAAGAAACACATGAAAACGATGACAATTGCATTATGGAAAGTGATAGAGTCCCTTCAAGAAGAACTTAAATCTATGAAGGAATTCAAAGAAGCCACAATTTTACAAGTCAAAACAATGAACAACACCATAAAAGAACTCCAAGCCAAGGTGACAGAGCTTGAACAGCAAAGGACAAAGCAATGAAAGATTTTTCAGACAAAAACAAGCAAACTGGAGAAGGAAATGTACAAAATGAACAATACCATACAAGACATGAAAATAGAAATAGAAACAATAAAGAAAACATAGTCAGAGTTAAAAGTGGAAGTGGAGAATCAAGGGAAGAGAACAGGAACTACGGATGTAAGTATCAAAAATAGGATGCAAGAGATGGAAGACAGGATCTCAGGCATGGAAGATTTGCTGGAAGAAATCAGTACAATATCCAAAGAAAATGAGAAGGCTAAAAAATCTCTCACCCACAACATCCAAGAAATCAAGGACTCAATGAAAAGACGGAACCTAAGAATTATAGGCATAGAGGAAAGGGAAGACTCCCGACTCCAAGGTCCAGGAAATATCTTCAACAAAATCATAGAAGAAAACTTCCCAAACCTGAAAAAAGAGATGCCAATAAAAATCCAAGAGGCTTACAGAACACCAAACAGATAGATCAGAAAAGAAACTCCTCTCACCACATAATAATTGAAACACCAAATGAACAGAACAAAGAAAGAATATTAAAAGCTGTAAGAGAAAAAGGTCAAGTCACATACAATGGCAGACCCATCAGAATTACATCTGACTTCTCCTCAGAAACTTCAAAAGCAAGAAGGGCCTGGACAGATATCCTACAAGTCTTGAGAGATCATAGATGCCCAGTCAGACTACTATACCCAGCAAAACTCTCTATCAACATAGATGGAGGAAACAAGATATTCCTTGACAAAATCAAATTTAAACAATATCTACCCACAAACCCAGCCCTACAGAAAATCGTAGAAGGAAAATTCCAACCCAGAGAAGAAAACTTCACCCAAGAAAACAAAGGGAATAGAAAACCCCTCAGCAACTAAACCAAAAGAGGTACAGGACCATCACCTATACCAAACTAATGGGAAATAACAACCCCAGGTCACTAACATCCATCAACATCAGTGGACTCAACTCCCCAATAAAAAGACACAGGTTTACAGAGTGGATCCACAAGCAAGACCCGTCCTTTCACTGCATACAAGAAACACATCTCACTACCAAAGATAG
This sequence comes from Lophiomys imhausi, assembly GCA_907164525.1. Lineage (NCBI taxonomy): Eukaryota > Metazoa > Chordata > Mammalia > Rodentia > Muridae > Lophiomys > Lophiomys imhausi. Next base: position 2,066,906 of record CAJQZJ010033271.1, read on the forward strand.
ACACGGCCTCAGAGTAATGGGCTGGGAAAAGGTTTTCCAAGCAAATGGACCCAGGAAGCAAGCTGGAGTAGCCATCCTAATATCAAACAAAACAGACTTCCAACTGAAGTTAATGAAAAAAGACAAAGAAAGGCATTATATACTCATTAAAGGGAATATTCATCAAGAGGAAATCTTAATACTGAACATCTATGTCCCAAATACAAAGGCACCTACTTTTGTAAAAGAAACACTTCTAAAACTTAAATCGCACGTCGATCACAACACATTAGTAGTGGGAGACTTCAACACCCCACTCACAACAATGGACAGATCATCAAGACTGAGGCCAAACAGAGAAATATTGAGTCTAACAGATATCATGAACCAAATGGACCTAACAGATATCTACAGAACGTTTCACCCAAACACAAAGGAATACACCTTTTTCTCAGCACCCCACGGAACCTTCTCCAAAATCGACCACATAGTTGGACACAAAGATAGTCTCAATAGATACAAGAAAATTGAAATAACACCTTGTATTTTATCAGACCACCACGGAATAAAGCTGGTCTTCAACAGCAAAAGAATCAACAGAAAGCCTACACACACATGGAAATTGAACAGCTCCTTACTGGATGACCACTGGGTCAGGGAAGAAATAAAGAAGGAAATCAAAGACTTCTTAAAATCCAACGACAATGAAGACACAACATACCCAAACCTATGGGATACAATGAAAGCTGTTCTATGAGGAAAGTTCATAGCACTAAGAGCTTTCAAAAAGAAAATTGTGACAGCTCATAATAATGAATTAACAGCTAAGCTGGGTGATTTGGAAAAAAAAGAAGCAAACACTCCCAAGAGGAGCAGAAGGCAGGAAATCATCAAACTTAGGGCTGAAAACAACAACTTAGAATCAAAAAGAACTATACAAAGAATCAATGAAGCCAAGAGTTGGTTCTTCAAGAAAATCAACAAAAAGACAGACCCCTAGACAAATTAACTAAAAGGCAAAGGGAAAGAACCCAAATCAACAAAATCAGAAATGAAAAGGGAGAAATAACAACAGACATTGAGGAGATCTAGAAAATATTCGAGTTCTAATTTAAAAATCTATATTCCACCAAATTTGAAAACCTAAGCGAAATGGAAAATTTCCTCAATAAATTCCACCTACCAAAACTAAATCAAATCAGATTAACAGCTTAAATAGCCCAATAACCCCTAAGGAAATAGAAACAGTCATTAATAATCTCCCAACCAAAAAAAGCCCAGGGCCAGGTGGCTTTAGCACGGAATTCTACCAGACCTTCAAAGAGGAACTAACACCATTACTCTTCAAACTCTTCCACCACATAGAAACAGAAAGAACACTGCCAAACTCATTCTATGAGGCCACTCTCATTCTGATTCCTAAACCACACAAAGACCCAACAAAGAAAGAGAACTTCAGACCAATCTTCTTCATGAACATAGATGCAAAAATACTTAATAAAATACTAGCAAACCGAATTCAAGAACACATCAAAAGTATCATACATCATGATCAAGTAGGCTTCATCCCAGGAATGCAGGGATGGTTCAATATACGAAAGTCTATCAATGTAATTCACCATATAAAGAAGATGAAAGAAAAAAAACCACATGATAATCTCGCTAGATGCAGAAAAAGCATTTGACAAAATCCAACACCCCTTCATGCTAAAAGTTTTGGAGAGAACAGGCATAGAAGGACCATACATAGAAATAATAAAGGCAATATACAGCAAGCCAGTAGCCAACATCAAATTAAATGGAGAGAAGCTTGAAGCATTTCCTCTAAACTCAGGGACAAGACAAGGATGTCCACTTTCACCATATCTCTTCAATATAGTACTTGACGTCCTTGGTAGAGCAATAAGACAACTAAAGAAGATCAAAGGGATAAATATTGGAAATGAAGAAGTCAAATTATCCCGATTCATAGATGATATGTTAGTATACATAAAAGACCCCAAAAACTCCACCAAAGAACTCTTACAGCTGATAAACAGCTTCAGCAAGGTGGCTGGATACAAAATTAACTCAAAAAAAAAAAATCAGAAGCCCTTCTTTATACAACAAACAAATATACCAAGAAAGAAATAAGGGAAACAACCCCCTTCACAATAGCCACAAACAATATAAAATACCTGGGGGTAACTCTAACCAAGCAAGTAAAGGACCTATACAACAAGAACTTCAAGCCCCTGAAGAAAGAAATGGAAGAGGCCTTCAGAAGATGGAAAGATCTCCCATGCTCATGGATAGGTAGGATCAACATAATAAAAATGGCTATCCTACCAAAAGCAATACATAGATTCAATTCAATTCCTATCAAAATACCAACACAGTTCTTTATAGACCTTGAAAAAGCTATTCTCAACTTCATATGGAACAACAAAAAGCCCAGAATAGCTAAATCAATCCTGTACAATAAAAAAGCATCTGGAGGTATCACCATCCCAGATTTCAAGCTGTACTACAGAGCAATAGTAATAAAAACAGCATGGTACTGGTATAGAAACAGACCAGTGGATCAATGGAATCGAATTGAAGACCCAAACATGGACCCACACACCTATGGCCAACTAAACTTTGACAAAGAAGCCAAAACCGCACAATGGAAAAAGGACAGCATCTTCAACAAATGGTGCTGTTCCAACTGGATGTCCACTTGCAAAAGAATGAAATTAGACCTATACCTATCACCTTGTACAAAACTTAAATCCAAGTGGATCAAAGACTTTAACATAAGGCCGGCCACACTAAAGATACTAGAAGAAAAAGTAGGAGAAACCCTCGAACTCATTGGCACAGGTGACAACTTCCTGAACAGAACATCAACAGCTCAGGACCTGAGATCAACAATCAATAAATGGGACCTCATGAAACTGAAAAGCTTCTGTAAGGCAAAAGACACTGTCATTCGAACAAAACGGCAACCAACAGACTGGGAGAAAATCTTCACCAACCCCACATCTGATAGAGGGCTATTATCTAAAATCTACAAAGAACTCAAGAAAGTAAATGCCAAGAAACCAAATAATCCAATCAAAAAATGGGAGATGGAGCTAAATAGAGAATTCACAAAGGAGGAATCCCTAATGGCCGAGAGACACCTGAAAAAATGCTCAACATCCTTAATCATCAGAGAAATGCAACTCAAGACGACCCTGAGATTCCATCTCACACCTGTCAGAATGGCTAAGATAAAGAGCTCAAATGACAGCACATGCTGTCGAGGATGTGGAGAAAGGGGAACCCTACTCCATTGCTGGTGGGGGTGCAGGCTTGTGCAACCACTATGGCGGTCTGTCTGGCGATATCTTAGAAATCTTGGAATAACTTTGCCTCAGGACCCAGCCATACCACTTCTGGGTGTATACCCAAAGGACCCCTCACAGAGACATAGGGAAGTCTCCTCATCTATGGTCATAGCAGCCTTATTTGTAATAGCTAGAAATTGGAAACAACCCAGATGTCCCTCAACTGAAGAATGGATTAAAAAACTGTGGTACATCTATACAATGGAATATTACTCAGCTATCAGAAACAATGAAATCATGCAATTTGCAACCAAATGGATGGGTCTAGAGAAGCTCATCCTGAGTGATCTAACCCAGACTCAGAAGGATGCACATGGCATCTATTCACTTATAGTAGGATTTTAGCTATATCGTACAGGATATCTGTACTATAACCAACACACCAAAAGGAACGTGGACATAAATTTTTTTTGTTTTTATTTTTCCTTTTCCTTTTTTTTCTTTTTCTTTTTCCTTCTCCTTTTTTTCTTTTTCTTTTTCCTTTTCCTTTTTCTTTTTCCTCTTTTTTTTGTTGTTGTTCTTTGTTTTTGTGGGTTCGTGTGTTTGTGGGTCATTTTTTTAGTTTTCCCCCCGTAGCAAGGAGACACCTTTCACTGGCAGTACTGCCTCGTAGGCCCCTGGTGTATGAAGAGGCTCTTGGCCCTCATATGACTCCTGATCTGTGGTGAGAGACTGTTAGGCAGGGACACTCCACCCCAGAGGAACAAGAAGGAAGGGTCAGGGTGTAGAGCATAGGAAGGTGGGGCTGGGAAGCGGGAAAAGAGGACAATATGATAAGGATGTAACCTGAAGCAACAAACAAATAAATTTATTAATTAAAAAAAGCAGGTAACAACGTTAAAACACTGTAAATAAAATAAAGGATACAGCCGTTCAACCTGGTTTTATAAACCTCCAAGTGTCGAAAAAATGTAGAGCTAAGGTAAAATATATGAGAAATGTGGTGTTAACCCATGCCTTTAACTTCAGCAGAGATGGGAGAAGCACCATAGAGTTAGTGGTCTTATAAATTCTAGAGTTACACAGAACAGGGTGGTGAAGGTGCACACCCTTAATCCCATCTTTCAAGAAGAGTACACCCTTAATCCCAACACACTAGAGACAGAAACAGGCAGATCTCAGAGCTCAAGGTCAGCCTGATACAAAAACAAACTCTAAATAGAGAAAAACTTCGATCCAGGAGTGGTGGAACACATCTTTAATCCCTTCAGAAGGGAACCACAGGTCTCTGATCCCAATAATTAGAATGCAGAGACACAAACATAGGATTTGGAAGGACCTAAGTTTAAAAGCTACTTACAAAAGTTCTACTCAATACAAACAAATTGTGCTTTGAGATCTCAAAATATATATACTAAAGCTGGTTTAGCTCCAAAATAACAAAATTATTTCTTCTTTAACCCAAATTGAAAGATAACACTTTATATATTGTCAAAAACCAAATTTGCTTCAGGAGAAATATTACCTAACCCCCCCCCCCAAAAAAAGAGGGTAATTGTCCCAGAGTTAAGATTAGGGCAGTGCTCTGGTCTTATCTTTCCAGGAGAATCAAAGCATCTATTCAAGGAACCCAGGGACAACTGGACAATGGAAACCTCAGCAGAAAACAGAATCAGACACCAAAGAAGATGAGTGACCCAGTTCAGTCAGCCTGACAGACTCCCTCAATAGCTGTCTCCATCAAAAGCCTACAACCACAATAACTCAATATCTCTAAGACCGCTCAGCTCTACACAATGCCCCAGCCAGAACCTCAGTAAAACCTGGAAGATCAGCTTCTGCCTACAAACTCCTTAGGACATATAAACAGCTGAGAACAGAAGGACTGAACATCAAAGGATTGTACTAACATTTTTAACCATTTTTCCATTTTGGTTCGGGCCCCTGAAAGGTCTACTATGACCCAAATCAGCAGGAAGTCATTTTAAGTGTGCGATGTCCCATGCCCAGAGGGTGGGGAGGGTGTTTCTCCCCCTCCCCTTTTGGCTATTTGAAGGATAAATGAAAACTCTGTTATTTAGGGGAAGAGATTACAAGTTGTTAAATGGTCCTGTTTAATGGGTTTTGGAGGTTAGACCCAGGGTATTCCTTCTTTCCCTTTTCTGTATCCTTCTTTCTCTCCTATGTAGGAGTGCACAGACTTTAGAAAAATGAGACATAGACATAGCACAGGAAGGACCAAGAAGAAGGGACAGATTATTGAATATGCCCTTATACCTTTGTATATTGATACAAAATTAGTAGTATATTTGGCTAAAGTGGTATTGACCATTGTTTATTGTGCAAAAATAAGATTGTATTGGACTACATCAGTATTAATCTTTGTATATTGATACAAAATTGAAATTATAGTTGGCCACAATGTATTGACCCTAGTATATGGACGTAATATTAAGATTGTATTTGGCTACATAGGCATTGATCTTTGTATATTGATACAAAATTAAGAGTATATTTAGCCACATTTGAATAGATCTTTGTATATTGATACAAAATTAAAGGTAACGCTTCCTAATGGTATCGTACCTAGAGATACTTAAAAATAAATTGTGAAGCTCTGGCCTCTTGATACTAACCATCTTAAACTGTTTAGGATAGTTAAGAAAAACAAACTCCTAGTCATGCAAGCATGTCACTTTGTTAGCTACTATGACAGTCTATCACAGATATTCTCTAAGCTACTC
>CAJQZJ010033271.1:2081997-2136915 GCA_907164525.1 Lophiomys imhausi
ATCTACCAAGAACTTCCAGTTCCTTTTTTCCTTTAAGACAGTGCCTCATCCTGTAGTCCAGATTATCCTCTCCTTTATTATATGACCCAAATTGATCTCAAATCCACAGTGGACTAGAATTATTAATCAGTATTCAGATTTATATGCTCCCCCAGGAAATTTCTTGACTTTCCAAGTCTATGTCATGAACTTCCTGTTGCTTTCCTAATAATTTATATTTATCTCCATGAAGTTTAACACAGATCATTTCCTGGTTTATTTTATGGAGGTGTTACCTGCTGCTCTAGTGGAGTGGGTCTAGTTTTCATTCATGACAGATTCATGTTTATTTTCAGATTTTCATAATGATTATTCTATAACCATGGATATTCAATTCATTTATACAAGCAGAATTAAATATATTACAGATAGTTTCATGTAAAAATCTTCACTAGAGAATATGATAGAAATATTTGATGAAAAACTAAACAAACATAACATATTAATGTTTTTAGCTCATTATTTAGTTGCAAACTAACTAGTAGGAATTCAGCAATCTGTATATTTTTCTTATGATGAATTTTAATATTACATAGTAGGCTATAATAATAGTATCATTTAATGACAAATTGAATTATTCATCAATTTTTTTAAGTGAACAAAATATGATTCTACATAACTCATGAACAAAAGTCAAAACATCTAATGAGAAGATTTTTTTCCTTTCAGTTTGTTTATTAACTGGATAAAATTGATAGATTTTCATACGTTGAGCCACCCCTGCATCCCTGGGACGAGCCTACTTTATCATGGTAGATCTTGATATTTTAACTAGAGCAATAAGAAACCTGAAGGAGATCAGGGGAATACAAATTGGAAAGGAAGAAGTCAAGGCATGGTTATTTACAGATAATGTGATAGTACACATTATGTGTTTAATGTGTTATTGGATTCCACTTGCTAGTGTTTAATTGAATATTTTTGCATTGATGATCATAAGGGAAGTTGGTTTGAAATTATCTTTCTTTGTTGAGTCTTTGTGTTGTTTAAGTATTTGGGTGATTATGGCCTCATAACATAAGTTTGACAGTGTTCCTTCTGTGTCTATTTGTAGAATAGTGTGAGGATTACTGGTGTTAGCTCTTCTTTGATAATTTTGTTGAATTCTGTGCTAAAATCATCTGGCCCTGGGCTTTTTTGTTTGGGAGATTTTTAATGATAATTTGTATTTCCTTAGAGGCTATAGGTCTATTTAAATTGCTTACTTGATCTTCATTTAACTTTAGTAAATGGTATCTATCAAAATCATCTATTTTATTTATATCTTACAATTTTGTGGAATATAGGCTTTTGAAAAAAGATTTAATGATTCTTTGCATTTCCTCAGTGTCTGTTGTTATGTCCCCCTATTAATTTCTGATTTGGTTAATTTGGATATTCCTTCTCTGCCTTTTATTTAGTTTGGATAAGGATTTGTCCATCTTGTTGATTTTCTCAAAGAACCAGCGCTTGGTTTTGTTGAATTTTTTGGTATAGTTCTCTTTGTTTCCAATTTATGAAATTCAGCCCTGAGTTTAATTATTTCTTGTGGTCTACTCCTCTTGGGTGTGTTTGCTTCTTTTGTTTTATAGCTTTCAAGTATGGTGTTAAGTTGCTCATATGAGATATCACCAATTTCTTTATGATGACATTTAGTGCTATGAACTGCTGAAAAAAATTGAACAACCCTTCACGATAAGGTCTTGGAGATACCAGGAATACAAGGCACACACCTAAACAGAATAAAGACAATGCACAACAAGTCAGTAGCCAACATCAAATTCAATGAAGAGAAGACTAAAGCAAACCCACTAAAATCAGGAGCAAGACAAGACTGTCTACTCTCTTCTTTTCTATTCAATATGTTTCTTGATATTTTAACTAGAGCAATAAGAAACCTAAAGGAGATCAGGGGAATACAAATTGGAAAGGAAGAAGCCAAAGCATCGCTATTTACAGATAATGTGATAGTACACATAAGTGACCCCTCCCCCCAATATTCTACCAGACATCTACCTACATTTGATAAAAACCTCCAGCAAAATGGCTGGATACAAAATTCACTCAACAAAATTAGTGACTGTCCATTATACAAATGATAAATACACTGAGAAAAAAAATTAGAGAAACAATACTGTTAATAATAGCCACAAATAATATAAAATATCTTGGTGTAACTCTAACCAAACTCGTGAAAAACCTGTATGACAAGAATTTCAATTCCTTGAGGAAAGAAATTGAAGAAGATATCAGAAGATGGAAAAATTTTCCCATGCTCATGAATCGGTAGGAGTAACATACTAAAAATGGCCATCTTACCAAAAGCAATCTACAGATTTAATGCAATTCCAATCAAATTCCAACACAATAATTTGCAGTCCTTGAAAGAAAGAATATTCAACCTAGTAAACAACAATACTCATCATAGTAAAAATGGCCACCATACAAAAAGCAATCTACAGATTTAATGCAATTCTGATCAAAATTCTGGGAAGTGGGGAAAGAGGACAATATGATGGAGATGTAACCTGAAGCAACAAATAAATAAATGTATTTATTTAAAAAAGAATAAAAGAATTTTTAGTTACCAACATGAAAAAAAATTCCAACACAATTTTTTACAGACCTTGAAAAAACAATACTCAATTTCATATGTAAAAACAAACCGAGGATAGCTAATGCAATCCTACACAATAAAACAACTTCTGGAGGTATCACTATCCTTGATTTTAAGCTATACTGTAAAGTAATAGTACTAAAACTACATGGTATTGGCATAAAATCAGCCAGGTTGAGCAATGGAATTGAATTGAAAACCCAGAAAAAACACAGACACTTGATTTTTGAGAAAGAAATCCAAACTATACAATGGAAAAAGAAAGCATCTTCAACAGATGGTGCTGGTCTAAGTGGATATCTGCATGTAGAAGACTGGAAATAGGTTCATATTCATTACCCTGCAACAACTCAATTCCAAATGGATCAAAAACTTCAAAATGAAACTGGATACATTAAATCTAATAGAAGAGAAAGTCAGGAATATCCTTGAACACATAGGAAGAGACAACTTCCTGAACAGAATGCCAACAGCTCAGGCACTAAGGTCAACAATTAATAAATGGAACCTCATGAAACTGAAGTTTCTTTAAGACAAAGGACATCTTCAAAAGGACAAAACAGCAGGATACAGACAGAGGACTGATATCCAAAATACATAAGGAAGTCAAGAAATTTGGTACCAACCAACCAAATAATCCAATTTAAAAATGAGATAAAGAGATAAATAGAATTCTCATAAGTGAAATCTGTAATAGTAGAGAAGTGCTTAAAAATGTTCAACATCCTTAGTCAACAGGGAAATGCAAATCAAAATGACATTCCATTTTACCATTCTGATAATACCCATCAGAATGACTAAAATAAAAAACTGAAGTGATAACTCATGCTGGCAAGGATGTGGAGAATGGGGAACATGACCCCATTGCTGGGGGAAGTGCAAAGTTAAACAACTTTGGAAATTAATTTGGCAGTTCTTCAGAAAATTGGGAATAGTGCTACCTCAACACTCAGCTATAACACAGTGTATTCCCAAAAGATTCTCCACCATACCAGGAGGATACTTGCTCAACTATGTTCATAACAGCTTTATTCATAATAGCCAGAAACTGGAAACTACCTAAATTTTTGGATGAAGAAAAATGTAGTACATTTATTCACTTGAATACTATTCAGTTATTTAAAAGAGGACATCATGAAATTTGTATGCAAATGTTTAGCACTAGAAAATATTACTCTGTGTGAGGTAACCCAGACCCAGAAAAACACACGTGGAATGCATTCACTTGTAAATTCATATTAGCCGTAAAGTACAGGATAACCATGCTACAATCCACAGACCCAAAGAAGCTAAATCGCAAAGAGGGTGCAAGGGAGAATACTTGAATCTCTCTCTGAAAGAGAAATAAAGTAGACATCCTAGGTAGATGAAGGGAAGGAACTGGGTTGGAGAAGGGTGAGTAGGGAAACCAGGGGGATCAAGTGTGGATAGAGAGAGGGAAAACCAGAATGGGTGATGTATATCTCTGAGATACTCTAGAAACCTAGGTCAAGGGAAACTCTCAGAGACCTATGAGGCTGACTCCAGCTAAGACTCCTAGCAATAGGGAATATAGAACCTGAACTAGCCACCTCCTATAACCAAGAAACCAGGTTAGACTTCCAATGGAGGCATGGTGTCACCAACACACCCCCAAAACCCTCCACCTACAAATTGTCCTGCCTGCAAGATAAGGATAGAGCATAAATTGAGGGAATGGCCAACCAATGGCCCAACTTAAGATCCATGCCATAAGACAGCCGACCACTAACAGTGTTAATGATATTCTACAAATACTTCCAGGCAGGAACCTAGAATAATTGTCCTCTGAGAGGTTTCAGCCAGCAGCTGATGGAAACAGAGGCTGAGACACACAGCCAAAATTAAGCAGGACTTGGGGAATATTGTGGGAGAGGGAGTGGAAGAACTGAAGGAAGGAGAGGGGTCAAGGACAACACAAGAAAGCCTGTCAACTAACCTGGGGCCATAGGGGCTCACAGAGTGTGAACCACTAGCCAAAGAGCATGCATGTAAGAGACCTATGGCAGTACACATATGTAACAGAAGTACAGCATGCTCTTCATGTGGAATTTTTACCAACTGGTGCAGGGATGGTCTCTGACTCTCTTGCCCGCCTTTGGACTTTTTTCCCCTAACTGGTATGCATTGTCTAGACTCAATAGGAGAATAAGCACCTAGTCCTACTGCAACTTCCCATGTCAAAGGAGTTAATATCCATGAGAAGCCTCTCATTCTATGAGGAGAAAGTGTGGGGGTGAGAGATAGATAGGGAGAGAGAGAGAGAGAGAGAGAGGGAGAGAGAGAGACTGGAAGGTAAGGGGGGGTGGGAGAAAAAATAAATTTTAATAAATTTTTTGATGTTAAAGCAAATTTTCAAATATTAAAATTCACAAGAATGTAGCACTTATAGACAAAAGTATACTTTATTTTGTCCATAATATTTATCCTATTTCTATGAAATTATAGGATATCTTAATATGCTGTGCTTGAAATATATGCAAAAATTTTGATAATAAAAGTGATAAAGGCACATGAAAGGTTCATGAATCTGATTTCCATCTCTTTTTCTCTATTTTTATGTTTGAAAGTTTCCATGGCCAACCATTTAAAAGTGCAGACCTTACCCTACTCGAGGTTGCCAGTGGTCATACACCACGAGCATCCAGCTCCATCTTCCAGACCCAGCTCTACCTGGGGTTCCCAGGACTGCAATTCAGGAACATCTAGGTTGGATTCCTTCTCTTCCCTTTCCCCCACGAATCCCCTCACCACTCAGTGCTCTAGGACATGACCAGCTGACATGAATGTAATACTGTGCCACAAGTGTCATTGTTCCTGCCTTGTATTGCCAGAGGACACTAGGCCTGATATACCCAGAGCATACAGGTTAGATAGCATTGCTCCTACCCATACCCATGTCCACCCAGGCCATCGGGCCACACCAGCTACCATGAGCTGAGTGCTGCCCCACCAAGCTCCATCTTCTGACCAGTTACACATGGGGTCCCCAGTCTTGCAACTTCAGGAATATCTATGAACATTCATCACCAGTGTCTGAACTGGCTTCACCTGCAGATACCAGGCCTACAACATCAGGAATATCCAGAGGTCACCAGGTATAGTATACCAGGACATTTCGGCTTAACTGTGGAACCACTGCTCCACTGACCTCCACAAGATCAACTGCACCAACATCATCCAGGCTGACACTCGGCCTGCTACACCAGAAACATCCAGACCTCTATACCAGGAACATCCAGAATCCCCTGGAGCACATCCAGGTGCCCTGAGCTTTCTGCTGCCCTTCAGAGCTCCATTATTCATATACTGCTCCATTGACCTAAATCAGTCCTGCAGCACTAGGAACACCCAAGTTTGCAGCACAGGAATTTCCAAGCCTGCCACACAAAGAGCAGCTAGGAACATCCAGGGACAACCAGATGGCAAAAGACCAGCATAAGACCACAACCAACAAGAGTCAGGGCAGTAAGGCACCTTCAGAGTGCAGCTATATACTACTACAGCAAGTCTTAGTTATCCTAAAATAACCAATGCACAAGAAAATGAACTTAAATCAAACCCTATAATGAAGATAGAGGCCTTAAAACAGGAAATGTAGAAATCATTTAATGAAACACTAGAAAATTCAAACAGGTGAAATAAGTGAATAAATCCCTTAAACAAATACAGGAAATTCAAGCAGGTGAATGAAATGAATAAACCCTTTAAAGAAATGCAGAAAACCATTATTAAACTAAAAGAAATGAATAAAATGGTACAAGACCTGAAAGTGGAAATAGAATCAATAAACAAAACACAATCTGAGGGAATACTGGAAATAGAATACCTAGGGAAGAGGACATAAACCACAGACACAGGTATGATGAACAGAATATAAGAGATGGAACAGAGAGAGAATCTCAGGACTAGAAGATACAATTGAAGAAACTGATACATTGATCAAATAAAATGTTAAATCTAAAAAGTTCCTGGCACAAAACATTCAAGAAATCTGAGAAACTATAAAAAGACCACACCTAAGAATAATAGGAGTAGAAGAAGGAGAAGACTTCCAGCTCCATGGCACAGAAAATATTTTCAACAAAATGGTAGAAGGAAACTTCCCAACTTAAAGAAAGAGATGCCTATAAACATACAAGAAGCATACAGAACACCAAATTGATTGGACCAAAAAAGAAATTAAATGTACAGAATGTACATTCATACATTCAGAACATTGAATGTACAGAACAAAGAAAAAATATTTAAAGTTGCAAAAGAAAAAGGCCAACTAACATAAAAAAGGCAGTCCTATCAGAATTACATCCAACTTCTCAACAGAGACTCTTACAACCAGAAGAGCCTGGGCAGATACCTTGCTGACCCTACAAGACCACAGATGTCAGCCCGAACTACTATATCCAGTAAAATTTTGATCACCATAGATGAGGAGAACAAGATATTCCACAACAAAACCAAATTTAAACAATACCTATCTACAAACATAAGCCTACAGAAGATACTAAAAGGAAACCTCCATGAGGAGCCTAACTACACCATGGAAAACACAGGAAATAACCCCAAAACCAAAAGCCAAAAGAAGAAAAACACACACACACACACATTCATACATGCTCACTCTACCTCCAGCAACCTCAAAATTACAGGAATTTAACAATCATTGGTCACTAATATCTCTCAACATCAAGACACAGCCTAACAAAATAGGATCCACTATTGTGCTGCAAACAAGAAACATGCCTCAGCAACACAGATAGATATTATCTGGAAGTAAAGGGATAGAAAAAGTTTTTCTAAGCAAATGGACCCAAGAACCAAGTGGGTGTAGTCATTCTTGTATCTAGTGAAAGAGACTTTCAGTCAAAATTAATCAAAAGAGATGAGGAAGGACACTTCATACTCATTAAAGAAAAAAATCCACCAAGATGATGTCTCAATTTTAAACATTTATGCACCTAGTGCAAGGGCATTAGCTTTCATATAAGAAACATTACTAAAGCTTAAATCACACATTGAACCCCACACATTAATAGCATGAGACTTCAACACCCTGCTCTTACCAATGAATAGATCATTGAGATAGAAACTAAGCAGAGAAATAATGAAATTGACAGACGTCATGAATCAAAATGGACCTAACTGATATCATCCACACAAACATTTCATCCAAACACACAATAATATGCCTTCTTATCAGTATCTCATGGAACCTTCTCCAAAATTGACCATATACTTGATCACAAAACAAGCCTCAACAGATACAAGAAAATTGAAATAACCCCTTCTATCTTATCATAGCACCATGGATTAAAGCTAGACTTCAAAAACAACAGAAAGCCTACAAACCCATGGAAACTGAACATCTCTCTACTCTGTGACCACTGGGTCTGGAGAGAAATAAAGAAAGAAATTAAGAACTTTCTAGAATTCAATGAAAAGGAATGTACAACATACCCAAACTTATGGGACACAATGAAAGAGTGTTAAGAGGAAAGTTCATAGCATTAAGTGCCTTTATAAAGAAATTGGAGAGATTTTATACTAGCAATTTAAAAGCACACCTGGAAGCTCTAGAACAAAAAGAAGCACACACACCCAGAAGGAGTGTATGACAGCTAATAATCAAACTCAGGCTTAGATTCAATATATTGAAACAATGAAAACAATAGAAAGAATCAATGAACCCAAGACCTGGTTCTTTGAGAAAATCAACAAATTAGACAAACCCTTAACAAAACTAACTAAAAACAGAGAGACAGTATCCAAATCAACAAAATCAGAAATGAAAAGGGGGATATAACAACAGACAGTGAGGAAATCTAAAGAATCATAAGGTCTTATTTCAAAAGCCTGTACTCCACAATATTGGAAAATCTAAATGAAATGGATTATTTTCTTGATAGATTCCACTTAACAAAGTTAAATCAGGATCAGTGACACAAATTAAACAGGAAATAGGAACGGTTATCCAAAGTCTCCCAACCAAAGAAATCCCTGGGTCAGATGATTTTAGAGTAGAATTCTACCAGATTTCCAAAGAAGAGTCAATAACAATACTCCTCAAACTATTCCACAAAATAGAAACAGAAGGAACTTTGCCAAGCTCATTCCATGAAACCACAATCATCTAGATAGCTAAACCATGCAAACACATAACTAAGAAAGAGAATTTGAGACCAATTTCCCTCATGAATATTGATGGAATAACACTCAATAAAATACTAGCAAACCGATCAAAGGACACATCAAAAATATCATCCAACATGATCAAGTAGGCTTCATTACAGGGATGCAGGAATGGTTCAACATACAAGGTTTTATCCAGCAGATAATGGAAACAGAGGCAAAGACTCACAGCCAAACATTAGGTGAAAACCAGGGAGTTTTGACAAAGTTTGGGGAAGGTTTGAGGAAAATGGAAGGGTCAAGGATACCAGAAGAAGACTTAGTCAATTAACATGGGTATATGTGGGTTCATAGAGACTAAACCACCAACCAAAGAACATTCATGGGCTGGTCCTAGGCCCACTACATGTATGACACTGATGGATTGCTTGGTCCTCAAGTGAATCCTCTAATAATTGGAGCAGCATCTATCTCTGACTAGGACACTGTTGCCTCCCTCTGGATCCCATTTTCCCAGCTTAGGAGAGGCCTTTGTCTTGCCTCAGTGGAAGAGGAGACAATTAGTTCTGATGTGATTTGATGTGTCACAGTGTGTTGGGAGTGGGTGTGGGGTTATGGAGGATGTGGGTGGGAGGGTGGGACTGGGAGGAGAGGAGTGAGGGGTGGCAATTGTAATCTAAAATAAACAAATAAATACATTAATGAAAAACATTAATAAAAAAACTTAAATACATACTGAAAAAAATCTAGTTATTAAACAAATACTAAATCCATAAATATCTGAAGAAACTGGCATGGTGACTCATTCCTGCAAATCCAGTATTTAGGAAGCAAATCCTTGTACCTGTAACCGTAGTAGTCAGGAGGCAAAGGCACAAAAATTTGAATTTGAAGCCAGTCTGAGATAGAGTGAGATCCAGTCTCAAAACAATGAGAAAAAAATGTTTAAAAGTGCTTCTGCCAGATTGAAGAGGTGTTCTAAATGTTAATTGGTCCTGCTGGCTGTCTGTTACTTACATTGACTTTGATTGGTTAAATAAAATGCAGAGGCCTGAGACTGAGCAAAGACAGAAAAAAGTGGGACTTCCTGAGATTAGAACAGGAGGCTTTAGACAGAGGATTAAAGTATTCCGGCCAGGAACAGCAGGAAAGGAGACACACACCATGGGTTAGAAAAAAGAACCTCATTCCACATGGCCAGGAACATAGGCATATCATGGAGAATGGCAGTCCAAGGGGATGTATGTATATATAGGGTCATATTTGGGTAGTAGAATTACGAGCTAGCTTAGATGGGCTAAGATTGCACAATTCAGGCCAAGGCTTGTTAAAATCCGTGTGGTCTCTCTGTGTGCTCTTTTATAATGGATGGTTAAGGATTAGCCACCGAATCAATTAAATATAATATAAATACTGCAATGCAATTTAACTATTTTTTTTTTACAAAGAGGAGACCTCCTTTAATGATCATGACAAGTAAGATGAAGAAACTTTAATGGTGATACCAGTATCCATATATCTGTATCATATATTATATTTACTCCTAGCCAGGTAGAAAACCCAACAAATATTCCAACAATTTCACCAAATATTAAACTTGAACTATACTCTATTAGCCAGAGACTTTATATTCTACAGGTGGAAGAATGAAGTAGAGGAAGAAAACAAAATAGCTAAAAGAAAGTATTCAAATGAATCAGAATATGGAGGGTAGGGGATGAACATCTTTTTCTTTGATTCAGCATAATCAATCACAAGGATACTAAAAAGTATAAAATGTGAAGCAGAGTGCAGTCAAAACATTTATTTCACCTCTGTAGACCATACTTGTGCTGATGATAAATTAAAGATTATATGGTATGAGAAAATTCATTAGAAAAAGTGGAAAGCATATCACAAGATTCCCAGCATAGTTGACATTACCAGGTAAATGAAATATAGTAAATTATAGTTATTTTTTAAGTTTGGAAGACTTAAAAACACATGTGTCTCAGGAGACTTTAAAAAAGAATCTTTAAGAAATACAGTGAGAATACAAATGACATATTCTTAAAAGTTTATATCATAAACAATCTTTAGAAAGATTGTCAAGGACAAAGTTTTGTTCTGCACCAACTAACTTGAAATGTTTTCAATTATCAAAGTAGAGATATAACACTTCTCTGTGTCAGTCCGTATGTTCATTCTTACCCCCTGCTATAATCCATAGAGCTGCAAGGCTCTCAGATCTTAAAAGAAAAGTCGTGGCAGACAGGCAGCTAATTGGAGAGGAGTCTACAAAAGAAAGGTCTGTTGCTTCTGGAAATTTAGCATGTGACTGAGCAGACCTGACAAATCCTTCAGACCTCACCTGAGGATAACATGATACAAAGAACATTTTCCTGCACACAACAAAGAAGGACTTTCTATAATCTGCAATATATGCCTTCTTCTGTATATATGTATGCTTAATGTTTCCAAATTACCTAACTTTCTGACTTGTGTAAAGGCTAATCATTCAGTCATAAAGCCAAATAATGAGAACTTTGTTTATTATTTATAACAGCTGAAACTAGAAAATAAAAAAGAAGGAAAAAAAACAGAAATTTCAGGAAGATGGAGATGCAGCCCAATAGACAAAACACTGTGATTACTCAACAATAAAAATAGTAAGTTATGAGAACATACACCATGATGTAAGTTACAAGTACTATTCAAAGGTAAAGAAAGCACATAAAAGAATATATATTACATAATACCTACTTTTATAATTTTCTCTAACAAATGGTCAAATAAGTGGCAAAATGGTCATTAAAATCAGACAAGTTATTGCTTATTAGACTAGGTACTAACTAGGTAGTACAAAAATAGAATTTGATGACATAATAAATTATTTTAAAGCTTTTTACTTGTTTGTCAAAATTGAATGAAAGGTATCCTTTCTACTACTTTTGAACTATACCATAGATAATTAATTACACCTCAAGGCAATTAATTTATAAAAGTAGAGCACACTTTTACGAAATTTTGTATGGTAGCTTTTAGTTGAATAATCTAACCTTATCCTGAAGTATGTCTCTTTGGGAATAGGCATCCCTGTGCTACACTTGCCTAACTTTCAGGTAATCATAAGATAGAGGAGAATTCATAAGAGGAAAAACCACAATACCTGGTACAAAAGAAGTTTAGTACCAAATGAGTAGACCAAATCAATGGAAATCATGCCCCTTTAAGCAATTAATCCCTTGAGGGAACATTTTTATTATTATAGAAAAGAATATAAATCACACTTGAATCCCACTTGCAGGGAAAATGAATGGAGAGAAGTAATTTCAAAATACATGGGAATAATTCTAAACTAAAAAGAACCCTCAAGGAAAAAAATGGGTAGTTCTTCCTATGACATTTATTGCCACTATTGCACAAGTGGGTATGTCTTACCAGGCCAGTGTTATTGTACTTCAGAGGCTTTACAGCTGGGTAAGACTGTGATTGATTGCTTTTATCCCCCAATAGCATGGTTAGCACATTTCAGCACTACGAAATCTACACAATAGCGATAATACTTCCAAGCCAATACCAATTTAATATCTTTGTTCTGTTGCTCAAGTATATGGTGTCTTCAGCAGTAGTATCTTGCTGTCAATTTCTAGCATATAAACCAACAGCACTGACAATAGTCTTTAGTGTTTGCACTAAAGACTTTAGTGTTTAGTGTTTGGCCAACAACTCCTAAAGAGGTAACTAATTCCTGGTGATGGATTTTTTTTTATGCGTTAGTCTATGTTGTATATTAAGGATAGTGTTGCCTGTACATTGTGTGTGAGTGTGTGAATGTGTGTGTGTATTTTTGCCTATACGTGTGTGCGTGTGTGTGTGTAATGAAGCTTCTAAAATAGTGAGAAAGCAAAATGGCACCACTGTTGAGCCATAAGAACCTATGACTACACAGGTGCTAGAGGAGAGCCCATGACTATTATAATGGGCATAGTGTTAAGTTGATGCCTAATGACTTATTGTTATACCAATGGATTAGTATATTCCTCCGTTCTCTTCTGAGAGGCTTTTACTGAATGGGGACTAACACAGAGATCTACACGTGGCCAAGGTGTACAGAATAGGAGACTGCTGAATATTCATCCCTAAATGAAACATTTATACTTCACCCTCTCTTTCCAAGACTCAGTGATCATTATAAAAAAATAAGGCAGAAAGAATACAAGAGCCAGAGGTGATAGATGGCTATAAGAAACAATGTCCTTTGCACACAAAGAAGCAGCATTACATATTAATGCACAACAGTAATGATAACATGCATAAGTTTCATGCAAGTGCAAGCCATATCAAATCCAAGATTGGAGATGGGGAGCTGTTGGCAACAGACTGATACTGGGAAAAGAAGAGTCAGTTTTTTAAGAGTATTGCCTGGTAGTTCAGTCATGAGCAAGTGGAAGGCCCTACGTCCATGAATACATACACAGCACAAATTGAAGTGGTGGGTGAAGAAACAAAGGAGTTGGGGAGGGAAGATGAATATAGTCAAAACTACTTGTATAGAAGTCTCAAATGACTAATAAAACTGAGAATAATTACCTTTAAGAAACCATTACGGCTGGGTGCTATGGTGTACGCCTTTAATCCCAGCACCTGAGAGGCAGAGGTAAGAGGATCTCTGTGAGTTCAAGGCCAGCCTGGTCTACAAAGTGAGTCCAGGACAGCCAGAGCTACACAGAGAAACCCTGTCTCAAAAAAAAAAAAAAAAAAAAACAAAAAAAGAAAAAGAAAACATTCAGGAATTGGAATAAGTGTCCAGACTATATACAAATAGACTTAAGGTGAAACCAAGTGTTCAATCCCTTCTACTCATGGGAACTTGAAGAAGAGGAGGAGTTAGAAGAGCAGCAGCAACAGCAGCATCAAGCTAGAATGAGTTCCCTTCCCAATTGGTCAAGAGCTACCCTAGTTAAGCAATAAAAGTTTAGTACCATTCTAAGATCCTTAAGTTTAGGTTGCATAATTGACAGCTTGGGCTCTTTCTCAGCTTGGGGAAATTTTTATTGAAATTCTTTCAAAGTTTAAGATGTTTCCTAGCTAAATTGTTTTTTTTTTTTTTTTGCTCTATCTTTCAAACAGGTCAGATCTGTGCCTCAGTGTGGCAATGGCACACATTATCTCTCACAGAAGTTTTCTTAGTAAAATCCTTATATGCCTAATATTTGGTTCTTTTCTCAAGAGACCAAACTAGTAGGAATCTCTGAGAAATTGAATATTAAAGGAAATTCTTGGTTTCCTTCCTCCCAACCTACAGGAAGCAAATATTACAGTTAGGGATGGTTTAGGGTGTAATGAGAGTAACAAACACATGATATTCAGTCACTAAGATTTTTATACTAAGTGATGTGTGAAGCGTCTTTTTGAAAGGAGAGCATTCTGCTGGAGTGGTGTGCATTTAACAATAACGAGGAAAGAATATCTATAGAGGCAATATGACCATCTGGTTAGTACTATATTGTAACACACTCTCCAGAGGGACAAAAGAAAGCTGACAGCAGCTAACAAGAAGTTAAGACAAAATGAGAGAGTCATGTTTGACAAACTTCAAAGAGGCCCTTGCAAGGGGAGGGGGGAAGCAACTCAGTACAACAAACTCACGCACTAAATGTTGTCATTATGGAGCTTCAGAGATGTTAAAGTCTGCTCAGTTAAGGCAGGTATGTGATGCTAATATCACATCTTGGGAAGTCTTGGGAAAACAAAATATGAGTGTGTGAATAGATGTTATGTCTGATAGCATATTGGGTTTTTGCTTGAAATAACAGTATTTACAGAGATGATTTACCTTTCCCAACAAAATCTAAAACTTAATAAGTGCAGAAAAGAGAATATTATAAAATTCTTTCTTGACTCCTCGATGGCTACATACACTTGGTCAATGGTTAAATCCCGGAATATTCTAGGTGAAGAATTACTGAAGATCACAAGGGAGCAAAATGATGATGTATCAAAAGAATCAGTACAGATAAACGCATGACCAAATCAAGCTAAGAATATTCTTCTGAATTTGATATGGAGGGTGCTTTGTCCAGGAGGCAGGGGTAGAATACAAGGTTAGATCAAAAGCATTCTTTTAAATAATGACGGTTTCTCGGGGCCAGAGGTAAACACTCTGGCAAAGATCATAGACAAAAATCTACATCAAAGTGACTCTTAAAGAAATGGAGAAAGTATTCCTTAGTATTGTAGACATATCTGATTTACTCTGGTGGCTCACTGGAGAAATAAAGAAGATCAGGGAAGAAATTAATAATGACAGAATCACTTACATATATCTGTCAGTTATTTCATGTATAGACTAAGATTATTCAAAATTTTAGATCTAGGTCCCTTAAATTTCTTGACTCTTTACTGTGTATCCATGCTGCCCTCAAACTCCCAATCACCCTGCCTAAAAATCCCAAATCATTTGATTATAACTGTGGACCATCACACCCAACTAATTCTATTTTCTCATCACCAAACACATACTGATCCAATATTAAATATATTATGCATTTTTAAAAAATGCTTACAAAAATACAGTTGAGTATAATAGCTAATAATATCAACTTGATGGGATTTATAATCACCATGGAAACAAGGTCCCAGGTATGGCTATAAAAGATTATCTGGATTAGACTAATTGAAGTGGCAACACCTACTCTAAATTTAGGTGGTGCCTTTCCTTTACTACAGTCAGACTCATGTGAGCATGAACATTCTCTGTCAGTTTCTTTACTGTGTTTGCCCCAAACATTGCTTCCATGTCTTCCTCCCCATGTGAGATTGCACCCACAAACAGTGAGTGAAAATAAATCCTCTCTTCAATTGGTTTTGCCAGTATTTGATCACAATAAAGAGAAAAATGAGTAATATAGTGAGAAAATAAAAGCCCACTACTACTAAATACTACAGAGGGTGTGCCACTTAGCAAAACTGGGGTAATATAATAGCAGCTGACAATCCAGCATCACTTAGAAATTCAGTGGTTCAGGGTTCACCCTGCTTAGTAGTCCAAGGTTGATACTGTAGAAGAGTAGGTGAGGTGGGGGCTATAGAAAGTTTGTCTCATTATCCCCATAGTTTTGTATTCATGACTTGTAAACTTGCTGTGTTTAACTATCATTTGAAAGTCCTGAAATCATAACTACCTTGAATGGAAAAGTAGAAGGGACTACCATGAACGCTTGGACTGCAGAAATGAGGGACGCTCAATAAAGGACAATGATCATAAGATCAAATACTGTCACACAGCTAGCAAATAGCTGATTAACTCCTATAACACACACCACAATAACAACACTACCCCAACCACTCACAGAGGGATATATAAAAAAGGAGAGAAAGAGAAGAAGCCAGGAGGCAGCTGTTCTAATAAAACCTCATGATGCTTTGCATAAATCCTAGATATAACCCAATTTTAATATTTAGAATCTATTGACTAAAGAAGTAGATAAGGCCTTGGAGAGAAGTATCCCATAATCCTTGATAAACTATGTAATTGTAACAATCCCTCTAGATCTTGCTGCTAAAGTACTTATAACTATTTTCTTGGATGGCTCACTGGTGGATAAAGGGAAACCCTCACGTGCCTTGAAGAATATTGCACACCATCTGAAGTAATTTTAGTATCCTGAAACTTAAGGCAACATTTCTGGTGTTATAGGATTGAGGTGGGAGAGGTTATACAAACTAGGTAATAAATGGAGTCCTAGCTAAGTTTTGGCTCATTATGGGCTGATTGGAATCACACATTCACCTAAGTGCTATTTTCTCATTCAACTACAAAATTCAAATTTGGTATATTTGGCAGCTGGGTGAACAACACTGAGTTTATTACTTTTGTGGTGAGAGATTTCACAGTAAATATAAGGGACAAATAAAATGACCTCTTTCCACAACCACCATCACTACTACACTCTAGTTGGGATGTCCCAGATAGACTACATTTAAACATCTCAAAGAGGATAGGCATGGATATAGGGGCTTTGCATAATCATTATGGATAGGCTATTGTTCCTACTATACGTAAGCAGTTGCTATTAATTTCCACCTGATTTGGCAGTCTGAGATCTAGATAAATTGAACGTTTCATTGAAAATGTGCCATTAATGTATTATTATGAACTAGCACAGGATTAAATAGAGCCCCAGTAACTACCTCTATGCTACATGGGGTATCATGTTAAATTTATGAGGCCTTAGCCATATGATATATAGCTTCTGATCTGGTAATCAGTTTGATTATTAGCCAATCCCAGAAGATAATCATAGAGAATGTAAATTCACCTACAAAAGGAAATTATTGTTTATAGTTATGACCAGGATTATATTAAATTTTATATGCTTTATATACAATAACTTGGAGCTTTTTAAATATGGCTAACTGGATTCCCAAGAGACCATTAAACTGATCTATTATATAAAATACAGTATACACTGAAGCAGAATAAATTAGTGCTTGCTAAGATGCTGAAGATATTGGTAAAGAACATATTCCAAAGAGTTGAAAGAAAACTTCAAAAATATTCAGAGAGTTGATCTTCTAGTGATGCTTTTATGAATCAGATTATTAAAAATATATTTCATATCCTCTTCACAATTCTATAACATCATAATATCTCATTAATACTACCACAAAGAGTAAAATACAGTGCATCAAGCCTCTGGTTAAAGGTACTAATCATTTAGTACATTTAAAAATGTATGTTTTTTTGTTGTTGTTGTTGACTCACAACATTATTTTCTAGAGTCTAAAGAGGTGTCATCAACTGTTGGAGGTATTCAAAACATATAATACTAAGACACACATTCAAAGTGATACAAATATCATTCTTACCCTGCTAGTCATATTCTATGATAAATGTGAATTATCATTTAATAATCTATGATTATTTGAATTAGTTAAAATAAATACAGAACTATAACAATGTTTTTTATAACTGACACTTTTACTCTAACAGACAAGTTCCAAATACTTTTTGAGTGAAGAGAAATCTTACTAATAACAGAATGTTTCTCTGAACTAAATGTGTCTACTAAGCTATTCTAAAGTGAGTTAGGTGTGCCAAAATAGTGGACTCATTTCTGAAGCTCTTCTGCACAAACAACCTAAGTACACTTAGAGGGCAATGGTAGGTGACAAGTGGGCAGGCTTGTGTTCATAACAAGTGGTACAGATTGAGCTCTCCTCAGGCCTTGCTTTTAAAACTCTTTCTCTGAGATATAGGAATGTCTCTTGAGTTCAAAGATTAACATATCTCTTGTCATTCGGTATTGCTTGAGGAACATCCATAGTCTACTCTCAGGAAGAAATGCTATAAAAACTGTTTGTTTGGTTTTTTCTCCTGTAACATTCTTACTTTAATATGGAGAAATTATTGCCATAGCAAGGAAAACACCATTTCTAGTTCATTTAATGTGTTGAAGTGAAGAGAAAACAAAAGTTTCTCATCCATGGTTACTGATGGGATGGAAAGCCATGGTTTGGGAAGAGTTTAATCACAAAATAAAAGCAGTCATAAAATAACAGTTCTGGGGATCTATAATGTGGATAGTGAAAGATGAGTTAATATGGTAACCATTACCCTTATAGAAATGTATTCATATAATATCATTACATTATGTATAGTGAATAATGCAATATACACTTACAAAATAAACATTTAAAACTAGAGATATGTATAGTTTTATGGCCAGTTTCCTTTGTGGTCTGCTAAAGGCAATTAATGGAATGCAATTGCAGAGCAGAGAGAAGTGAAGACTAAATTCTAACTGCCATATTACTTCCAAGACTCAGGAACTATAAGTTAAGCATCTGAATCTACCCACTCACCATAGAATCTACCTGCCAGTCAACATGGCCAGTCTTATCGAGATTTAGTACAAGTGTTTCTTCCATTTGGTATTTCAGCATTTTCTTGGACCATGTTATCTAAACTGCTCTGAATTGCTCAATTCTTATACTCTTTTTTTTTTTTTTTTTGCAGGGTTAATCAGCGTCTAGCATGTGGTTATATTTTGTTATCTAGTTTTCTCACCAGGCAATAGGACCATTAGAATAAGCAGGGGGCTGATTTTATTCTGATCCATGCTTAGTACCTGGAGAGGGATTTGGCATAGATTGTTGCTGTTCACCATGTCCTAAGCAATGAAACCAGTTACTGGCTAAGAACACAACACCAACGGGACTAGAGAAAAAGATCAGTGGTAAATACAGTAGCTGTTCTTCCAGAGGAAGAGAGTTCAATTCCCAGGACCAAGATCAGGCAGCTCATAACTGTCTATAACTCTAGCTACTGGGAATCCAATGCTTCTGGCTTCCACAGGACTTGCACTCCTATGCACAGAGGCAAATGTAGACACACACATAGACGTAATTTAAAATAAGCATAAAAAATAAGAAAACAGCACCAACAGTATTGGTTTTCTAAATACTGCCTTTTTATGGATTTTAAAGACAGGGCTTCTCTGTGTAGCCCTGGCTGTCTTGGAACTCACTCTGGAGACCAGGCTGCCCTCCAACTCGAAGATCCACATGCCCCTGCCTCTCAAATGCTGAGATTACAGGCATGAACCACCACCTCCTGGCTGTGGTATTCTTTTTCCTCTAGCTACAGCTTTAAAAGAGTAATATAAAACTTTTTTTTTTGAAAACTGAAAGAATTAGAATTAGTAAATTAGACTGTATAAGGAACTGGTTCATGGCCCACAAGATGCCCACATTTACTTATTTGTATTTTTAACAATAAACTACTTTAATACACCCATTCTTTAAAAATGACTGAAATGGGGCCATCTAGATGGTGCAGTAGCAATGGTGCTTTGTGCCAAGCCTGATAACCTGAGTTCAACCCCTGAGGCCACATGGAGCAAAGGAGAGAATTGACTCTAGAGGATTATCCTCTGATTTCCAAAGGCAGGCTGTGGATCATGTACCAGCCAGACACAATCTATAAATAAATTTCATAATTGTAATGATTGATGTACAATATAATATGGGATTATTATATGATGGGTTGATGTTATACATTGTAAATGCTAATTAACCTGCTCCCAGAGACCTGCTTGCTGTACTTCAAATAATGCTGATACCCTTTTTTCTAATCATTGCCTTTGATTGGCTTTAATAAAATGCCAAGGCATGTGATTGAGAAAAGAGAAGAGTAGGCGGGGCATAGGTTTGGGGCTTCTGGGGCAGACAGAGAGGATCTTTGGTAGAAGAGAAGAAGCTGGAGCAGGAAAGAGGACACATGCCATGGGTTTGAGAAAAGAACCTCATTCCACATGGCCTGGAACATGGCCATAGTGTGGAAGAATAACATCCCATGTATGTACATATGGGTTCGTATTTGGGGAATAGAATTAAGGGCTAGCTTAGATGGGTTAAGATTGCACACTCCAAGCCAAGGCTTGATAAAATCCATCAGGTGTCTGTGTGTGCTCATTAGTAATGGTGGGTTAAGGATAAACACTACCGACCAATTAAATACAATATAAATACAGATAAATAATTTAAATACATTTCTTCTACAATTGCAATAAATTGAAGGTCAATAGTTAAAGTAGCTCGCTGTCTTGAAATTAAAGATAACAAGTAAGTCTAATTTGTCTATTTAAAGGACTCAAATTGTTCAAATTAAAGACAAATATTGGCTTCTATCATACTTTATAGCATAAAAACAACCTAACTGAATCAGCTGTTTAATTAAAATAGATCACAAAGTAGGATTCAGCCAGCAGCTTTAATTACGAGATTATTTCTAACTTTAAAAGTCTAAGTGTGCCCCCCAAAATTCTGACATAAGTGAAAATTACTCTCGTGTGTGTGTGTGTGTGTATGTGTGGTGTCTGTATATGTGTGTGAGAGGAGAGAGAGAGAGAGAGAGAGAGAGAGAGAGAGAGAGAGAGAGACAGAGAGAGAGAGACAGGGAGAGAGAGAGAGAGGAGGTAGACTGTGTGGACATGTATGAGTTTGAGTGTGTGAATGTGTATATCCTATTTGAGAACTTTCCTCTTTTATTTTCCTTCCCTTTTTGTTCAACACCAAGTTTGTTCTCTTTATTATCTTACTGAATCCAGACACTCAACTGTTATCTCTAAGCTCCCATCCAGAAAGTTATTTTGACACTCTTAATATGAAAAACAAGATCCTGACCAATTTCTTCACAGTGACTGTAATTATTCTGCGTATATACATATAATGTATATATAATTTTACATGCATGATATTTGGATGTTACATCTGATCCATACAGTAAAGTCAGTTAATGAACTAGGACAGAGACAATATGGTCAGTTTAAATAAACTTTAAATTTGTTAGAGGAGAGATTGTGATATGTATTTTGGCAACAAAATGTTGTAAATGTGCATGGAAGCAAATCTTAATGTCTGTGTTACAGGTCCTTCAAGTGATAAGGCTCACTGCCTCGAGTATTTGGAAGGTTACATGACATCTGCAGGTGTCTAGCCTAAGTTTAAAATATGATTTATGGTGAAATTGTCAGTAAACTAAATGCTCAAGGAGGCCTGTCTGGAAGTAATGGTGCTATTTTCTCACAATGATGTATAGGTGGAAGGAAGAGAGACTCTTGGTAGTTCCTTTTATTCTTTCGTTGTTTATGGTTAGACAAAAACAGTCACAAAGATTATTGCCTTTCTTAAAAGAAGGAAAACAAAACAAAATATTTTAAATTATTTCTAAGTTAAAATTTAATTTCTGAAACAGCTATTCTCATTCCTCTGTGCACCTTCTGCTGAATCAATGTTCAGGTTTGCTAGGCAGACTGAAACATGATATGGCGTTTTCTACACGACCCCTCCCAATACACACACACACACACACACACACACACAAACACACACACACACATTCCTAGTTATTTTATTTTGCTAGTACCAAGGTTAAATCAGTAAAATCAATCTGGCTCAAATCATAGATGTAAAATTTTCATGCTCTGAACTTAATAATAGTCTGAAAATAATGCAATTTATGTTTCAAAAGTTAAGTTGTGATTAATTGTGTACTTCATTGTGATTGCCCTGAGTGTGTAAAAGTGCACAGGAGAGCCGTGCTTTCTCTGAACCTGAGCACTTAATTTCTCCCCACCTGCAGATGAGGGCAAATTGTGCTTTCCAGACTGTGCATCATAAGATTCAGTCTGATTTTGTCAGAACCATACAAATGCAGTGTTAGAGAGAGAGAGAGAGAGAGAGAGAGAGAGAGAGACAGAGAGAAGGAAAAGTCTGCTGTTTCTTTTCAATGGTTTTCGACGGGTTTCATGTAAAGGGAATCTGAGAACAGTTACACATCTTGAGAGAGAAAATAAAGCATGGCAAAACAGAAAAACTATTAAATTGATAATCGAAACCAACATCAGCTCAGTTGCAGCTGTGCATCTTTGGATGTTGCTTCTAGTCTTTGGGCTTCTACGGTCTTATAGCAAGCAGTTCTAGGAAACTCCTGGCTATTGTGACCATGTATCTTCAACACAAGGCATCCTCAGCAGGGCTGCTCTCCTGCTATGCATGAAGTCAGTGGTGAAGGAGGTAATCATGTGAAAGCCCACTGCAACAGCTTTCTAGGAAGCTGAACACTGGAGCAGGAATCTCGGGGATTCCACATAGACCCAGCATTATTTATCCAGTTGGGTTCTTTATGGAATTGTGCTTCTCCCTCATCAGCCTTAAGAGAAAAGTTTTTCATGGCACTTCCCTATTTCCCTGTGAAGTCTGTAGCACAGCTTAGCCACACACTTGCCAAAATCACAGCAGAGGGAATACCGTGTACCCACCCATGCATGAGCATGGACACTAGGAGCTGGTAGACCAGTTATTTTGGAAGCAATAGTTTGCTGTTCTTTTCTATATCTCTCGTTAAAAATAATCAATTAGAGGGTGGGAGGGCAGGGCTGGGAAGGGGGGAAAGAGAACAAAGTGATGGAGATGTAACCTGAAGCAACAAATAAATAAATTTATTTATTAAAAAAAGAAGAATACAATGCCAAAAGGACAGATGGTGTACTCAAAAGACAGGGTAATACCTCTCTAGAAATCTAACCACAATAATAATAATAATAATAATAATAATAATAATAATAATAATCAAGTGGCAGCAGATTTTGTGTGTGTGTGTGTGGTGTTGTTGAATCAGAAAGTCTGCAAGTCTCTGGTTAAATGAAACATGATTGTCTTTCAAGAGACCTGAAGCAGCTCATGCACTATTAATATTCTTGGATTGTGGAAGACTTCAGAAAATAAGTATCTTTGGTTATGTATAAAGAATTTAGATCTGCAAACAACAACATTTTTTCTGTATCTAAGAGTATTTGTGATTGCTCATGCAATACTCTTCTCAAAGTGAACAGTTTCCAGGACAAAGGGCAGGTTGGTTGTTCCATCCCATTCAGTCTTTCTGTTCAACTATGTAATTATTATCATGGCTCATTTACATTTGGAACACCAGATGTGATAGCATGAGCTGTTAACACAATACTAACGCTAGGACTTTCTAAAGTCCTAATATATAGTTATATTATTAATCCATGTCATAATAATAATGTATGGCCATATCTTCTTAATAATATATCTGATGCTAGCCAAGTAATAGTTTTAAAGAAATCAATGTTACCAGTAATAAGAACAAAATTTGTTAATGAACAAAGTTAATCTGCTTGAAAATTTAGAAGAAAATTTAGATCGATTACAGTGAACTCATTGCAATGAAATGTAGAAAAATCTCTAACACCAAATGTAAAGAAATATACATATATGTGCACATGGACACACTCAAATACTATATCCTGGAGTCACAGTTAAATTTGTCTTGGTATGAGTTATTTCAATATTATTGTTAGTAGTCTTTCACAAATCATGTTTCTACAAGCAAAAAAAAAAATAGTTTAAGAACACTTTCTGCAAGTGAATGACTTTACAATATTGTGAGTTCATTAAGCCAAGTGTGAATGCCAGCTGGTCCTCATCCTTCTAATAGACAGATTGAAAGCTGAAACTCAAATTCAAAAGGCTAAAACACAAGAGCATATCTCTTACCAATTTCGGTCTTGTAGCTTTAGTGGCTATTGTGACAAAAAAAATACCTCAAATGTTTTACTGCCACTCTGTTATTCCACACAAAAGGAAAATAGCACAAATATGACAGGAATTTTCAACTAACTTCGCAAACTCTCCAAATCTAACTGCAAATATGCAAATATACCTTTATCATGAACGCAGCTTTGTTTTTTGTTTTGGTATTGGTTTTGGAGACAGGGTTTCTCTGTGTAACAAGCCTCGGCTGTCCGGGACTCACTTTGTAGACCAGGGTAGCCTGGAACTCACAGAGATCCAACTGCCTCTGCCTCCTCCCAAGTGCTGGGATTAAAGGCGTTTGCCACCAAGCCTGGCATGAATGCAGTTTTAAACAGTCCTGATGTGTTTCTATTTGGAAGGACCCTATCCTCCTAGTAAGCTAAAACCAAAACTCATCTCTGACCTGAATGTAAATGTAATTTTTGCCTACACAGTCAATAATTCTATGCAATACTTGACATAGAAATCTCCACAGGCATTACAAAAGTAACTAAAACAACACGATAAACTTTAATTTTCAAATCTGAAAAAAAATATTAATGGTCAAAAATTCTTTAGATGTTTGACACACTATGCAAGGTTTCTCAAATTCTTTTCATGATTTCTAGGGCATTTGGAAATCCAACTTTACTTTTAAATGCCATACAAAATATTCCTTATAACCCCAATAAAATTTTAAATTCTATCTTGAGAAGATAGAACTTCTTTCTTAAGGTAGCTAAATTTTGATTGTTCCAAGTTAATCAATGAAAAAAAAATCTCTATTTAGAGAAAGAATTTTGAATCATGTCAAATTTATTTTTGTTTATGGAATTCAATATTTTTTCTATGACATTGATATATGGCATCACTCTGCTAAGAGTCTTTGGTCAGTAATTACTAAGTAAAGTAGAATTAACCAATGCTTCTATAGAAGACACACATTTCCAATACTCAAAAGACAGCAGAGAATACTGATAGAGACTTCCCGTCAGTTTGACCAGTAAGGGTTCCTATAACCACTGAACAGAATACCACTCACTTGAATTACAGGAAATGAACACAGATTAAAATTTTAGACTCTATAAAGGATGCTGCTTCTTTACATATTATTTGTTTATGAATAATTTTATTATATGACTATATCAAATCATTTTTGAAACAGACTTCAGTTTTCAGAGAAGCTTTAAGCTTACAGCAAACACAGAAAAATTACAGAGATTTCCTTCAGATTCTAACATGTACTACCTTTACTTATTATAAAAATTCAACAAAATCTTTTGCCTGTTAGAGGGACATTTTATCCTAGCTGGGATGCCATGTCAGGCCCCAGAGTAAAAGGAAACTCTTATCCTTCATGTGTCTGATGAACTGAGGGGGGTGAATACATGGGGGGGGGGGGGGCTCACCCGAAAAGAAGGATAGGAGAGAAAGGGGGAAGAGGATGGGAGGGTGAGACTGGGAGGGGAGGAGGGAGTGAGATGTAACTTGAATTAATAAATGTTTTTGAAAAATCAACATCAAACTGGGACACTTGTTAAAATTGATGATTCTGTACTGACTGATCATGGCTAGTTCACTACTAGAATTATTCATTTTCTGGTTTTGACAGCTGGATAAATGGCATATATTCACTAGTTAGACTTGAACAAAGTCCGGTCCTATACCTGCCAATGTCCCACCAATTCATCCCTCTCTGCCACCACCCTTGTCACCTTATAACAACTCTTATGCCTGTAAGGAGAGTTAGATTAATAGATATGAGATTTAGTGAATATATAGAGGCTTCTGATAGAGTCTCTTAAAAGTGTGCATGAAGATCAGCCTGGCACCTGTGGACACATGGCATGGCAGCATATAGACTAAAAACAAGGTTTATGACTTGGGATTGTTTGCAGCTGCTAATAGCCTTATAAAATGATTGGAGCCCAAATTAGTACAAAGCCAGGCGAAACAAGAAGAGACACTATTTAACCAGGAAGTGGGTGGAGCCCAAGAGTTCCCATGCTAGAAGAAGATGAGATGCAAAGCAGCTTGTATCATCGGGTGGAGTTAATGCAGGCAGACTGAAAAGCTGATCTCAAACAGAGCTGAAAAAATACAGTCAGCTCTCCCTGAGGCAGAAAGAAGCTGGTGAGGAGAAAAGGCCTCAGCAAGGCAGCAAAAAGCCAAGAACTAAACCCTGTGGCACAGCTTTTGCCTAGAGGGGTTCAACTAGTTCAAGCAGCGTCCTGAATAGAACTGTGCCCAGCTCCAAAGACTGAGGCAGAGTTCTTGAGTGTTTAATACAAATTAACCAAGTTGATCTATGGACTGCTGAGGCTCCAGAGAGAAGAAAGCAACATAGCAATGCAATAGCTAAATTTTCTAAAAGGACCTACTTCTGAGGTGTTCCTGAGGAAAGACTCTTAACCAAGTGCCTTAAAGGATTTACTCCTGAGGTGTTCCTGATGACTGAAGAACTGCCCTAGAGACTTTTTTCTTCTAAAAGTTAGGTTAGCATTAGTTGTAAGATAACAGTGGTTATAGTTATTAATAGGGTTACTTGATTGGTAATAGAGGTTTATAGTTATTCTTAGGGATAGCAGTTAGGTAATAGGTGTTTACATTTGTTATAAGTGCCTATAGTTGTAAATAAGTATATTAGATAATAGATTTGTCTTTAGATGTCTTTACTGTATCCATAGTTTCCTGTTTTTAAAGATATCACACATATAAAATCTTTTTAAAATTTCTGTTGCAAGCAGTTAATATGTTGTTTTATAAAAAAGGTGGTGATGACATGACATTTTCAGCAAGGAGTAAATTATGGAACATGATTCCTAAAAAAAAGTTAAAAATGAAATCACAAAGAGTATTAGAAACATTTTTAGATTAATTAAAGTTAAGACTTATATCAAAACTGATAAAATTAAGTTTAATAGTTCTTAAAAGGAAATTCATGGTTTTCGACACTCATTCCAAAAGAAATAGAAGAAGCAGATGCTTATATTTAGAGTAATTTGTTTTAAAATATATAGACGATAACAACAGAGAATATCAGAAAAAAACAAAGTTTGTCCACTGAACAAATCATGAAATTTCACAAATCTTTAGCTTGATATTTATGAAGATAAAACAAAAGAAGATCCAAATTACTAAGCTGGGGTTGCGGTATGACATATTACTCACATTACCTTGCAGAAATCAAAAAGATTTTTATAAGGCAATATGATCAATAGGTATATAAGTTTAGTTAGGAGGAGACCAATCTGAATGCAGAGTAAGCTCCTATCTCAAATGACACTTTAAAGAAATATAATAATAATACCCCCTTACAACATTACTCCTCAACAAACTGAGAATGCAGAGATATTTCTTAGATCCATAAAGAACATCCACAAGATTAAAAACAATTAAAAACATTGATTGTATTTTTTTCCTTACACACAAAACAAGATGCAATCCCAAACACCATAGAACAAATGAAGAAACATTGATGTACCCCTAAGAGACAAAACAGGGTAATGGTGCAATCATCAGCTGTTTCTCATCAACAGCATTAAAGCCAGTATGTCCCTCAACTGAAGAATGGGTTAAAAAACTGTGGTACATCTACACAATGTAATATTATTCAGCTATCAGGAACAACGGAATTATGCAATTTGCAGCCAAATGGATGGAACTAGAAAAGCTCATCCTGAGTGAGCTAACCCAGACTCAGAAGGATGCATATGGCATCTATTCACTTAGAGTAGGATTTTAGCTATATAGTAGAGGATATCGATACTACAACCAACACACCAAAGGGACCATGGACATAGACTTTTTATTTTATTTATTTTATTTTTTTCTATTTTTATTTTTATTTCTATTTTTTACTCTTTTTTTATCTGTTTGTCGTTTGTCTCCTTATTTGTTTGTTTGTTTTTTAGTTCTCTCTCCTGGTCAATGAGACACTTTTCACTGGTGGTACTGCCTCGTGGACCCCCAATGTATGAGGAGGCCCTTGGCCCTCACACAACCTCTGAACTGAGGTGAAGGACTGTTGTATAGGGACACTCCACACCAGTGAAATGGGATGGAAGCATTAGGGGATAAAGAAAAAAAATTGAAATGTGAAATTTTGGCCTTTTGCTACTAATTGTCATAAACTGTTTAGGATAATTAAGAAATGCAAACTAATGGTTATGCAAGCTGGTCATTCTGTTAGGTACTATGACAGCCTATTATAGTTACTTGCTAAGCTAATCAGAAATAAACCTGCTAAGAGACAAGCAACATCTGCTTATCCTAATATAAGAGATGGATAGGGTCTCTTCAAAAACCTCAAGAGATCTGCAGAATATGGCATTCAAAGATGTTTTCTTAACTTTAGATTTTTTTTAATATCGTGACATATCAACCCCTGACAGCACCCCCTATTCTACTCCAAGTAGAAGGTGAGCATTGAAGAATCTCCAGTGAGAGATGATTGAATTAGTCACAAGCCTATCTCTTGGTAGGAAAAGTCCCTTGCTCCAACTGTAGACAGAACGCTGTCCAAAAAGGACAAAACTTGGAAGCAGGTAAGTCGACAGCCTAGCTCTGCCAAGACAGGGTAGGCAAGTCTTTCATAACCCCTGCTCTACAGTCAATGTCTGTCAGAGAAACGGGGCCAAATGACTGAAGATTGATGCTGTAATGTATGGAGAGAAAATGGGAACTGTCCAGGCAGCCACTGGTATGTCATTTCTTAGTTTTGGAAGCTGCAGGCCCTGTACTTCCTATAAAATCAGATATATTTATCCCTCTCAGGTCTCTGAGGTGGTTGAAGAATAGATAGCTATAGTCTCATAATTAAATTTTGAGTTGTTTAGGAGTCAAGAGAGTGTTATAGATCTAAGAAGATGCTTTTAAAATTGTGTTGCAAGTTAGTATGAATGTTGAGTTAGATATAGAACTTTAAACTCATGGAGATGGTTAGATAGTAGAAAGTTAAAGTCAGGTACCAAATACATATGGACTGGACATTGGGAATGTACACTAAGCCATATAACCCTCATAACTGTGGCCTAATTACCTCTGTTGTTTTGTATTGTATTTATTATTATAAGAGAAAGAGCCATTTGTTGGACTGAAAGGGAGGAGCTGTAGGGGGAAATAAGATATACCTTAAACTTAAAAAAAAGGGAAGAGGATGGGGGGTTGAAGGTGGGAGGGTAGGACTGGATGGGGGAGTAGGGAGGGGATTGCAATTGAGATGTAACTTGAAGAAATAAAAAATAAAGAAAAAAGGGAAAAAGAGAAATAACTTGAAGAAAAAAAAGTTAACAGAGCATGAGTACTGTACAGTCATAGTTTTCACATTTGAAAGAGTAAGTCAATATGACCTGGCACAGTCGTGCTCTGGGACATTGGGAATGTACACTAAGCCATATAACCCTCATAACTGTGGCCTGATTACCTCTGTTGTTTTGTATTGTATTTATTATTATAAGAGAAATAGCCATGTGTTAGACTGAAAGAGGGAGCTGTTGGGGGGAAATAAGATATACCTTAAACTTAAAAAAAGGGAAGAGGATGGGGGGTTGAGGGTGGGAGGGTGGGACTGGAGGGGGGAGTAGGGAGGGGATTGTGATTGAGATGTAACTTGAAGAAATAAAAAATAAAGTAAAAAAAAAGGAAGGCAGGAAGGAAGGAAGAAGAAAGAAAGAAAGGAAGGAAGGAAGGGAGAAAGAAAGAAAGAAAAAGGGAGATAGAAAGAAAGAAAGAAGAGGAGGAAGGAGGAAGAGGAGGAGCCCAAGGAAAAGGGGAAGGACATAGGAAAGACGGAAAAGTAAAGTAGTGAAGACTGGAAATGAAGTAAACCCATTCTTTCTCCATATCTCTCTTTTCTCTTGTCTTTCTTGGTGCTAATAAGTTCATGAAAAGATGCTCAGCAAATACAAGCAGTGGAAAATATACAGCAAGCATATGTGAAGAGCTACTTCACACCTGCTCAGGGCTTCACAAACAAACAAAAAAAAATTAGGTCCTGTCAGGTCAGAAAAGGGATTGGAACCTTATTATCCTCCCAAAAGAAATACAAAATCATACAACTACTTTAGAGAATAGCTCTGTAAAGTTCAAAATGGTTATATATGCTGTTATTACATATTATATGGCCTACCAGGAATACTCATATGCACATATATGACCAAGAGATGTTAAAACTCATTTACTGTACTACATTCTATACATAAATAAACTTTTGCCCTTATAGTAGTGAAAAATAATTCCAAAGCCTAACTTGCATCAACTGAAAAGATATATAAATAAAATGTTACCTACATCTACATATTTATTTGACAATAATGTCACAATGCATGAATGATTTATGTCACATAGGTTTTCTGTGAAGATTTTCTGAACTTAAATATTGGTGACAGTTGGACAACTGTGAATACATTCTAAATAAATAATTTGTACAGTTTATTGTGGAACAATTGAAAAAATGTATTACAGAATATGTGAATTACTTTCAAAACAGATTTTAAGAATATTCTATTATTTAACTTTACAGATTTAATATTCTAAAAACAAAAGAGTCAAACTTAAAATAATCCAAGGTTCAAAACTGTGGAAAGCTGGATGGGGTTGGCCCATGTCTTCAATCCCAGTACTCTTGAGGCAGAGGCAGCCTCAAGAACTCTCTGAGTTCCAGAATAGCTTGGTCTACAGAGAAATTTCCAGGACAGCCAAGGCTACGTGGAGAAACCCTGTCTCAAAAACAAAACAAAATGTTGGAAATATTAATATTCAAATTAGGTTCTAGAGAGTGGTTAAGGACATGTACTGATCTTACAGAGGGCACGCGTTCAGTTACCAGGACCTATATCATTCAGGGCACTATGACCTGTAGCCCCAACTCTAGAGGCTTCAATACCCTCTTCTGACCTTCATTGGTACCTGTGTGCACATGGCACATGCAGGACACATATACATGTAATTTTACAATAAACATAGTATTTTTATTTAAGGTTTTCTTTCTTTTTTAAAATATTTATTTATTACTTCATGTTACATCTCCATCACAGTGTCTTCTGTCCACCCCTCCCAGTCCCGCCCTCCCAACCTCTACCCCCTTTCCCTTGCATTCCACTCCTTTGGAGTACAGTGTCCCTACATAACAGTGTCCCACCCAAGTTCAGCAGTCACATGAGGGCCAAGAGCCTCCTCATACACTGGGGGCCTACAAGGCAGCACCACTAGGGCAAAGTGTCTCACTGACAGGAAACAACGTCTATGTTCATGTTCCTTTTGGTTCATTGGCTGTAGCATAGTTACCCTGTACTGTATGGCTAAAATCCTACTATAAGTGAATAGATGCCATGTGCATCCTTCTGAGTCTGGGTTAGCTCACTCAGGATGAGCTTCTCTAAGTTCCATCCATTTAGCTGCAAATTCCATGATTTCGTTTTTTTTTCTGATGGTTGAGTAGTATTCCATTGTGTAGATGTACCACTGGTTTTCTAGCTATTACAAATAAGGCTGCTATGAACATAGATGAGGAAACAT
The DNA here is from genome assembly GCA_907164525.1 of Lophiomys imhausi. Classification (NCBI taxonomy): domain Eukaryota; kingdom Metazoa; phylum Chordata; class Mammalia; order Rodentia; family Muridae; genus Lophiomys; species Lophiomys imhausi. Next base: position 2,113,382 of record CAJQZJ010033271.1, read on the forward strand.
CCTTGTGGTTTGGTGAGGATGTATACCCAGAAGTGGTATGAATGGGTCTTGAGGTACAGCTGTTCCATGTTTTCTAAGATATCCCCAGACTGATTTCCATAGTGATTGTACAAGCTTGCACTGCCACCAGTAATGGAGGAGTGTCCCCCTTTCTCCACACCCTGGCCAGCATGTCCTGTCATTTGAGCTTTTTATCTTAGTCATTCTGACAGGTGTGAGATGGAATCTCAGAGTCATTTTGAGTTGCATTTCTCTGATGATTAAGGATACTGAGAATTTCTTAAAGTGTCTTTCAGTCATTAGGGATTCCTCTTTTGTGAATTCTCTGTTTAGCTCTGTTCCCCATTTTTTGATTGGATTATTTTGTTTCTTAGCATTTAATTTCTTGAGTTTCTATACCAGTACCATGCTGTTTTTATTACATGGCTCTTTAGTACAGCTTGAAATCTGGGATAGTGATACTTACAGATGTTTTTTATTATTGTACAGGATGTATTTAGCTATTTTGGGTTTTTTGTTATTCCACATGAAGCTGAGAATTGCTTTTTCCAGGTCTATAAAGAATTGTGGTGGTATGTTGATAAGAATTGCATTGAATTTGTATATTGCTTTTGCAGGATGGCCATTTTTATTATGTTGATCCTAACTATCCATGAGCATGGGAGATCTTTCCATCTTCTGATGATCTCTTCAATTTCTTTCTTCAAGGACTTGAAGTTCTTGATATACAGGTCTTTCACTTGCTTGGTTAGAGTTACCCCCAGGTATTTTATATTGTTTGTGGCTATTGTGAAGGATGTTGTTTCCCTAGTTTCTTTCTCATCCCATTTATTCATTGTATAAAGAAAGGCTTCTGAATTTTTTGAATTAATTTTATATCCAGCCACCTTGCTGAAGATGTTTTTCAGCTCTAAGAGTTCTCTGGTGGAATTTTTGGGGTCTCTTATGCATACTATCATATCATCTGCAAATAGGGATAACTTGACTTCTTCATTTCCAATTTGTATTCCCTTGTCCTTTTAACTGTCTTATTCCTCTAGCAAGAACTTCCAGCACTATGTTGAAGAGATATGGTGAGAGTGGACAACCTTGTCCCTGAGTTTAGAGGAAATGCTTCAAGTTTCTCTCCATTTAATTTGATGTTGGCTACTGGCTTGCTATATATCACCTTTATTATTTCTAGGTATGATCCTTGTATGCCCATTCTCTCCAGATCTTTTAGCATGAAGGAGTGTTGGATTTTGTCAAATGCTTTTTCAGCATCTAGCGAGATGATCATGTATTTTTTTTTCTTTCAACTTTTTTATATGGTGAATTATGTTGATGGATTTTCGTATGTTGAGCCATCCCTGCATTCCTGGGATGAAGCCTACTTGATCATGGTTTCTGATACTTTTGATGTGTTCTTGGATTCAATATGCCAGTATTTTATTAAGTATTTTTGCATCTATGTTCATGAGAGAAATTGGTCTGAAGTTCTCTTTCTTTGTTGGGTCTTTGTGTGGTTTAGGAATTAGGTTGACTGTGGCCTCATAGAATGAGTTTGGCAGTGTTCCTTCTGATTCTATTTTGTAGAAGAGTTTAAAGAATATTGGTATTAACTCTTCTTTGAAGGTCTGGTAGAATTCTGTGCTGAAACCATCTGGGCCTGGGCTGTTTTTGACTGTGATAATTTTATGACTGTTTTTATTTCCTTAGGGGTTATAGGGCTGTTTAATCACCTTCCAAAGTGAATAATAGTCTTTTTTTTAATGTATAAGACATATAGTTTTCTTCTTCCTGTTTTATTTGTTTGATTGATTATTTTTGTTTTTTGTTTGTTTGTTTGGTTTTTCAAGACAAGACTTCTCTGTGTAGCCCTGGCTGTCCTGAATCTTACTCTTAGACCAGATTGGCCTCAAACTCAGTAATCTGCCTGCTTCTACCTCCAAAATTTAATCAGCTGGGATTAAAGGCATGTGCCACTACTACCCAGCATATACTTCTTCTTAAATAATGTACTTATATTAGAAACAATATTTACAGATGATTTATCAAAGCATAGAAAAGTGTTATGTTAGAATTATATTTAAAAGAAACAAGAGAGCCAGGCATGGTTGTGCAAGCCTTTAATCCCAGCACTAGGGAAGCAGAGGCAGGTGGATTTCTGTGAGTTCAAGGCCTACCTGGTCTGCAGAGTGAGTTCCAAAATATCCAGGACTACACAGAGAAACTCTGTCTCAAACAACCAAAAAAAGAAACAAGATAAAATAACATCAAGAATACATCTGAATATTAATGTGTCAAAACATTAGTAGTTGTAGACAATGTAGAATAGTATTGGTGGACTTTCTCCTGTTTTTTTTTCTGTTTCTGTTTATAATTTTTCAATTGTCCTATAACTTTAATAAAATAATTTTAGATGAATTTTATTCAAATATAGATTGAATCAGCCATTAGGTATTGATAGGTGAAGTAATTATTATTAGTTCATCAGATCATTTTAGTTATTTTAAATGACAATTTGGATGATAAGTGCCTACATTTTTATTTAATCATCATTATTTTGAGTTATAGGGTTTATGTGAGCATTATAAAAATTAAGCATGCAAATATGCTCATTAGTATACTTTTATTATATCCCTAAATTAAAATCTGATCCAACTGAACTCCAAGCATCTATGCTTTACCACTAAAATAGTGTATTTGGAAAATTATATTAATAAAATCATTTTAAAAGTGGTTCTGAAGAGAAACCAATGAGAAATCTTAGGGTTTCTATTCAATTAATCAAGGAAACAAAATGAAAACTGTGAATACTCTTATTTGGAATTTAGGGAGTAACTTTTGAAATATAGTTAGAAATTGGATAAAAACATGATATCAGTTTGTTCATTATCTTAATGGCTGATTTATAAGTAAAGCAACAGAAGTACCAGAATCTCACACTGAGTATTTCCCCTAATGAACAAAGCATACTAATTAACACAGCCAGTTTACTTCTGATTCTGCTCCATTCGTAATAATGAGACTATTGACTTAGAAAATAGACAGTCCTTACAAATAGCCTGTAGGGTACTGGCTCTGGTACTGTTGGTCTGGATTTTTGAACAGATAAATATCTGTTAGATCTGTTAGAAGGGAGCCATACTCTACTGCACAGGGTGTTATTTTTGTCTTGACTGTTCACAATACTCCACAGATACAGATTCATAAGCCTTAAGCAATCCCTTCCAGTTTCATATATTCTGACAATCATACTACAGCTACATTTTTGTTTCATCTGAGTCTTTTTATTATTAACATATTGCTATCCCCTTTCATTAACATTCAGCAAAATGAAAAATGGGAACTCTTGCAGGCCATGCAGGCATAAAGAATTGGTGATGGTGGTAGGGAAGTTGGCAGTTCTCTTTTGGCTAAAAAGCTGACTAGGGACTCTTGAAGCAACACTGGAACTCTGTAGAGAGCTGCGATGTGCCGCTCCCTAAAGATGGCGCCAGTTTCCGCCTTCCACCAGCCCGACGGTGAGCGCTCTCGATGATGGACAAGTCCATATTTGGCTAAGACCACTGATCTGGCTTGCTTCCACATACGTGGGCCTCTAAGATAGCACCACGTGGCTTTACTTGATTGGCTGTTCATATAGTATTTAGCCTGTGGGTTGGGTCTGCCCGGGCATTCGGAATTCGGAAGACTGTTTTCAAGGGACCTGAATAAACTGCTGGAGAAGAGCTTTTGTGAGTTGCGTCATCCTTGCTGGTCGAGGGGGACACGACAAGTGGTGGCCCGTACGGGGAACCCAAAAAAGACTCAGAACTCCTGCAGTCAGGGGCAGCGCTGGTAAGTTCCTGGGATAATTTGGGACAATAAAGTTTCACGGAGATAGCGAACATACGGTAAAGATTCGCGGATAATAGCGAACAAACGGTAAAGATTAGCGGAGATAGTGAACATACGGTAAAATTTTGCGGAGATAGCGAACAAAAAGTAAAGTTTCGCGGGGAAGCTGCGAACCGAAAGTAAATTTTTAAACATGGGATTGTCTGAGTCACACCCAATTTTTCTGGCTCTTCAGGAGCTACTTTTAGCTAGGAATTTGAAGATTAAGAAGTCTACCCTAGAAAGATTTTTGAATGAATGTGATTCCGTGGCTCCACGGTTTGCGGTGTCCGGGAATCTTACGGTATCCTCCTGGGACAAATTAGGCAGGGACTTGGATTTTGCTTGGGAGCAAGGGACTCTGAAGCATGGAGTAAGACCGATTTGGAAAATGGTGAGGAGTTGTTTAGAAGATCAGAGATGTTGTAATGCAATCAAAGAGGGAGAATCAGCCTTGAAACTGCTTCAAGGGGAAAGAACTGAGCAGGTAGACAGTGAAAAGGGAGGCAAAAAGAAGGTTCCTCTCTATCCCGATCTTAGAGATTTTAGAGATTTTAGAGATTTTGAGGACTCAGAGAGCACGGATTCTGAAGGAGAGCTACACGCTCTAATAGAACAGTTGAAGAGGACTGTTATTAGAAAAAGGGAAAAGAAAAGGGTAAAAGAGAAGGACACGTCGGCGGCAGTCAGTGTGGGTGAAGCCGTTGCTGCAGCGCCTTCAGCCACACTGGCGGCGGCTGGTGTAAGTAAAGCCGTTGCCGTGGCACCTTCAACTCCTCCTCCATATCCAGAAGCCACTCAGATAGATCAGCCTGTTCAGTCCCTGAAAGTAGGGAGATCTTTCTGCCCGGGGATGTGGACACAAGTAAGAACAGAATTACAGTTTGCCTATCTGGTATATCAAGACCCACAAGGGAACAGGTATGAGGAACCGCTTGATTTTAAGGTGGTTAAATCCCTTGCAGAGTCGGTTCGTACCTATGGTACTACTGCTTCTTTTACAATGGCTCAAGTGGAAGCATTAAGCAGACATTGTATGACTCTGAGTGATTGGAGTGGCCTGGCCCGCGCCTGCTTAAGTCCAGGGCAATACTTAGACTGGAAAGCTTTCTTAATTGAGTATGCCACTGAGTAAGCAGCCATTAATCAGAGAGATGGAAATCCAGCCTGGGATAGAGATATGCTGCTTGGGCAGGGGAGATTTGCCAACCAGCAGATAGGATATCCTATTCAGATTTATGAGCAAATAAACAAGATAGCTATCAAGGCTTGGAGATCTCTTCCTAATAAAGGGGAGGTGAGTGGGAACTTAACTAAGATTCTACAGGGCCCCATGGAGCCCTTTTCAGATTTTGTAGCACGAATGGTGGAAGCGGCAGGGAAGATTTTTGGTGACCCGGATGCTGCTTTGCCACTAATAAAACAGTTGGTCTATGAGCAATGTACCAAAGAATGTAGAGCTGCTATCACCCCTTATAAGAACAAAGGCCTAGAAGCCTGGATGAAAGTGTGTAGAGAGCTTGGAGGGCTATTAACTAATGCTGGTCTTGCTGCTGCAGTAATACAGTTGGCCAGAAAAGGTGGAGGAAGTTCAGGAGTTTGTTTTAAGTGTGGCAAGATGGGACACTTTAAAAGACAGTGCCCCAGGGGAAGGAGTACAGAAAGTACAAGAAGTGTACAATGCCCCAGGCGGCCGGGGTTATGCCCAAAATGTAAAAAAGGGAACCATTGGGCTAATGAATGCCGTTCAGTGATAGACATCCATGGCCAGCCTTTAACTCAAGGTTATGGTGGTGCTCGTCCAAAAAACGGACAGTGGGGCCCACGACCTCAGGGCCCACAAATATATGGGGCAGTAGAGAATCAGGACAAAGAACAGAATCAAGAGAGATGGCCAACCCTCCGCCATCCGAGAGACCACGGAGAGCCACTGCAGGCTCAGCAGGATTGGACCTCTGCTCCACCACCAGACTCGTATTAACGCCCCAAATGGGGGTCCAGTTAATTGAAACAGATTTTAAAGGACCCCTTGAACCTGGTACAGTTGGTTTGTTGTTAGGGAGGTCATCATCAGCCTTGAGAGGACTTATTGTCCATCCTGGAGTTATAGATCCAGATTATACAGGAGTGGTTAAGATCATGGTAGCCTCCCCCCCCCCGTGGTATAACGGCTATCTCTCCTGGAGATAGAATTGCTCAATTGATCATGTTGCCGAGCTTACATGACCGCTATGCGGCAAAGGATAGAGAGAAAGGAAAAGATGGTTTTGGGTCCACGGGCACGGATTTGACTTTTCTCTCCCTGGATTTGGACCATCGCCCCGTCTTGGAGTTAAAAGTTGATGGTAAAAAGATCCTGGGCCTTTTGGATACTGGGGCTGATAGGAGTATCATAGCAAAGAAAGACTGGCCTTCAGCTTGGCCTGTACAAGCCTCTTCTCAAACACTTCAAGGCCTGGGTTATGCTAAGACTCCAGATATGAGTGCAAGGTTATTAAAGTGGCAGGACCAAGAAAACCACTCAGGAGAAATGCAGCCATATGTACTTGAGCTCCCTATCTCCCTTTGGGGAAGAGACCTTTTAAAGGATATGGGATTTAAATTGAGTAATGACTATTCTGATTCAGCCCAAAGTATGATGCAAGATATGGGATATGCTCCAGGCTTTGGAATAGGAAAATATTTGCAGGGACGAAAGAGTCCCATATCTATGCAGCAAAGACAAAAGAGACAGGGCCTGGGTTTTTCCTAGGGGCCACTGAGGAGGGCATTCCCATAACTTGGAAGACGGAGGACCCAGTATGGGTTCCTCAGTGGCCACTTTCCTCTGTAAAATTGAATGCAGCCAAAGATTTGGTGGATGAACAGATGTCTTTAAAGCATATAAAACCATCTGTATCTCCCTGGAATACACCTATCTTTGTCATTAAAAAGAAATCTGGAAAATGGAGATTATTGCATGACCTGCGTGCCATAAACCAACAGATGCAGATCATGGGCCCAGTGCAACGCGGCTTACTGCTTTTATCATCTTTGCCAGCCTCATGGCCCATTATAGTTATAGATATAAGAGATTGTTTTTTCTCCATCCCTTTGTGTGCCAAAGATAGTGAGAGATTTGCATTTACTGTTCCATCCTGTAACCATGAGGAACCTGATCAGCGGTTTGAATGGGTTGTATTACCCCAGGGCATGGCAAACAGCCCCACTATGTGCCAACTGTATGTGAGGGAAGCCATTGCTCCCTTGAGAAAGAATTTTCCAGATTTGAGATGTGTTCATTATAAGGATGATATCTTACTGGCAGCTAAGAGTGAACAAATGTTAGATCGGGCCTATGAAGAGTTAGTTCAATTACTAAAAAAGAAAAGGTTGTTTATTGCTCCTGATAAGGTTCAAAAGGAAAATGTGGTTGATTATTTAGGAGCGAAGGTTGGACCTGAAAAGATAATACCTCAAAAGATTGAGATAAGAAAAGATAATTTAAAGACTTTAAATGATTTTCAAAGGTTGTTAGGAGATATCAATTGGGTAAGAGGCTATTTGAAGCTACCAAATTATGAAATAAGACCCCTATATGATATTTTGAAAGGTGATTCAGCACTTAATTCTCCTAGGCAATTAACAGAATAAGCAAGAAAAGCTTTATGTAAAGTGGAAGAAAGGTTACAGAGTGCCTTCCTAAAGAGATGGCAGGAAGGACAGCCCATTGCATTGTGCATATTTGCCACCTATGGTCAACCTACAGGGTTGTTATGGCAGGATGGACCATTATTATGGACCTATTCAAAGATTTCTCCAAAAAAATCCATAGAACATTATCCCACTGCAGTTGCTGCTTTAGCCTTAAATGGTATCCAACAATGCTTGCAGTCTTTTGGAGTTGCTCCTGCCCGTATAATAGTGCCCTATTCCAATCATCAAATTAAGATTTTGTGTGGCACTGTAGATGATTGGGCAATATTGCAATGTAGCTTTGAAGGAGTGATTGATAACCATTATCCTAAACATCCATTGCTATCATTTTTTAAGGAGCACCCAGTGATATTCCCTAAGGTTACTTCAGCAGTACCACTTCAAGGGTCACCAAATGTGTTTACTGATGGCTCAAAGACAGGCTGTGGAGCCTATTTGATAGAAAGACAAGAGCCTGTGTTATGTCAATTTCAACCGGGCTCCCCCCAAATAGTGGAGTTGAAAATAGTAATTGAGGTGTTTAAAAGATGTCAATTTGCATTCAATTTGATTTCAGATTCAGTTTATGTGGTCAACGCAGTGAAAGTATTAGAATTAGCAGGTCCTATTAAGAATAGTAGTACTGTATGTGCCTTATTACAAGAGTTACAAGTTTTAATCTGGCAAAGAAAAAGGTGTTTTTATATTCAACATATCAGAGCACATACAGGATTACCTGGACCATTAAGTGAGGGTAATGATAAAGTTGATCAATGGACCAGGATGGAATGCATTTTTTGGAGCTCATTCCTGGACCAAGCCAGACAGTTTCACCAATTGTTTCATGTAAATGCAAAAACTCTACAGCAAAAATTCCATTTGTCTAGAGCAGATGCTAGACAAGTAGTTTTGGACTGTCCTCAGTGTGTGATTCATCATCATCCTCCCAGTGTGGGAGTGAACCCTAGAGGGTTGATGCCACTCAAAATCTGGCAAATGGACGTTACCCACATTTCAGAATTTGGAACCTTAAAATATATTCATGTATCTGTGGATACCTGCTCAGGTATCATACATGCTACACCTATGAGTGGAGAAAAGGCTCGCAATGTCATAGGACGTTGCTTAGAAGCCTGGGCTGCATGGGGAAAACCACAGCAGCCGGAAACGGACAATGGACCAGCCTATACGGCACAGTCCTTTGTCTCCTTCTGCAACCAGATGGAGGTACAGCTTAATCACGGATTACCATACAATCCTCAAGGACAAGGAATTGTGGAGCGTGCTCATCGCACCTTGAAAGAATGCTTGCAAAAACAAAAAGGGGGAATAGGCCAAGGCCGTACCCCCAAGGAGAGAATGTCTTTAGCCTTATTTACTTTAAATTTTTTCAATTTGGATGCTCAAGGCCGCTCAGCAGCGGACAGACATCAGGATTCCCATGGTTCACCTAAAAACACGGTGAAGTGGAAAGACATTTTGACAGGCTCTTGGCGGGGGCCTGACCCCGTGCTAACATGGGCAAGAGGGTCTGTTTGTGTTTTTCCTCAGGATCAACAAGATCCAGTGTGGGTGCCTGAGTGCCTTGTGAGGAAGATTCGTCATGAAAACCTTCCTAAGGATCCTGGTGTTAGTAGCGGTGAGTATGTCAGGAATGACCGAGCCGAGACGGGGGATCCTGTCGATATTCCCAAAGCCGATGCCGGTCAGACATGATGCAACTGTGTTTCCACGCTTATTTCGCAGTAATAGAAGCCTAGGCTTACCCTACCTTCCCTTTGATGATCAGAAAAGCCCTATAGAGGGTAATAGATATGTCAGCTTGAAGGGTAGTCTGTGCTTTTTAATGAGCTTCAATAGGTCAGATGATACAAAATGCATTAAATTGTCTCAGCAGTCAGCAGATTTTTTACCACAACTGAGGTTTGGGGGTAGGAGTGGTGGTTTGTTTTCAGGCAACGGTTCTCGTCTTGAAGGATGGTGGACCACACGAGTCTCTGACCGGGAAGCCCCAGACAGCCATGCTGGGCACCTTTTTGTAGAGGATCCACAGGAGAGGAAGGACCTTTTCCCTGGACTGGATGTCAGGAGCGCAGAGCAGTTTGGGTTCAACAAGATTATTTTTCCTTTAGCCCCATGATTAGTAATATAGTGAATAAGTCTTGTACAGGAATGCTTGATATATCTACTAGGGATCCTCAGCAGACTGCCACCAATCCTTTTGATTTGTGGCTTTTGTGTGGAGTAAATGGAAGTTGCATGGACTTGGGACCTGTCATTATGCTTGGGGGGGGGGGAATTTATCAAAGAGGTAATTTTTCCCTAGGGTCCGCTACCAAATTGGATTTTTCTAGCGGTAGTGGCTCTGGTACTTGGAATTCTTTGTTTCATTCTTACCGCAACAAGACCTTTTTAGCTTCGCCAATATGTCTCTGGCCTCCTTTTCTGTGGATTGTAAGTAATGGGAGTGCATCCTTGGGTGAAGAAAAGTTAGTATGCACTCCGGGCACATGTTTTTATGCCCTATGCTGGAATGCCACAGCCTTTCCTGCGGCTGTGGTGACTAGAATGCCTCGATATGTGCCAGTTCCTGTAGAGGCCCCTAATACCATGATGCTATTCAGTTTTAAAAGAGATTTTGGCATCACTGCAGCTATTGTTACTGCTATCACTATTGGTGCTGTGGGAGCTACTGCCTCAGCTATTGCCTTGTCTAGTTCTATACAGACTGCCAATGCCCTGAATAACATCTCAGCCACTGTAGCACAGGCATTGGATACCCAGACCTCTATGAATTCTCATCTCAAAGGAGGTCTTATGATAGTTAATCAACGCATAGATTTAATACAAGAACAGATTGATTCTCTTTGGCAACTAGCACAATTGGGGTGTGAGTGGAAAATGCAAGGTTTGTGTGTTACTTCCATGCAGTATCAAAATTTTACAAAGGCTGCTAATTTGTCTAGACAATTGTCAAAGTTCCTCTTACAGGATTGGTCGGCTGAATTTGAAAATTTGATGAGAGAGCTGAGAGCGACAATTGTCCACATCAACTCCACTCGGGTGGATCTGAGCCTGGCTACTGGTTTGACTTCCTGGATACAGACGGCTATGTATCATCTTAAGGAGTGGGCGGGCGTAGGCTCTTTGGCGATACTAATGATACTAGCCTCTCTGTTTTGCCTATGGTGCATCTACAAAATGAGAGCCACACAAAAGCGTAATGCAGCCATGATTATACAAGCCCTTGTCGCCATTGAGGCGGGCCAGTCCCCTCAGGCATGGCTCGCTGCCGTGAAGTAAATCTTCATTAAGCATAGTCCCTGCCCACTGAGGTATTCGTTCCACGGATATTAGGGTCTGGCAAGTCAATGACGGAGTAGACGGGTAAGTCTCAGCCACCTAAGACAGGGCAGTCCCGAGTGGGGAGGCTGACCCAGAGACGGGTAAGAGTTTGAGCACCGCCCTCCTACAGGCTCAGGCCCACCGTGAGATCCCCAGATAGAGGGATTACGAAGCCTTTCCAGGGACTTTTTATCTACTTTAGAAAAAATAAAAAAAGGGGGAACTGTAGAGAGCTGCGACGTGCCGCGCCCTAAAGATGGTGCCGGTTTCCGCCTTCCACCAGCCCGACGGTGAGCGCTCTCGATGATGGACAAGTCCATATTTGGCTAAGACCACTGATCTGGCTTGCTTCTGCATATGTGGGCCTCTAAGATAGCACCACGTGGCTTTACTTGATTGGCTGTTCATATAGTATTTAGCCTGTGGGTTGGGTCTGCCCGGGCATTCGGAATTCGGAAGACTGTTTTCAAGGGACCTGAATAAACTGCTGGAGAAGAGCTTTTGTGAGTTGCGTCATCCTTGCTGGTCGAGAGGGATGCGACAGAACTCAGTATAACTTCAGTTAAAGTAAAGACCCAAGTATAAGAGGAAGCTCTTAGCCCTCATGTAATGTAATGGACGAACTGAGGGGTTTTGATATGAGAGGGCTCACCTCATCCAAAGAGAAGGAGAGGACAGAGATGTGGAAGAGGGAGGGAGGATGGGACAGGGGAAGAAGGAGGGAACTTTAATCAAGATGTAACTTGAAAAATAAATTAATAACAATACAAAAAGAAAATTTAAGACTTGAAAGGCTTGATCCTAGTTTGTGGAATGTTTGAAGTAATAATTTAAAGTAAAAAGCAGGGAGATGGTGGTTCTAAACAGAATTGCCTAAAATTCATGTCCCTGAGACTTGGGCCATGCCTTTCAACCTTGGCACTGCTAGTGTTTGGGTATATATAGAGCTTTGCTGAAGGAGCCTGGCTGTACATTGTACAGACACTCCCTGTCCTCTACTTAGTAGATGTTAACGTGCACCCTGTCAACCAGTACTAACTTTAGATAGTGAAAATTGTACTCTGGTGTATACAACTGCCCTTGCATCATTATCAGTGCTATAGTGAATCTATTAAATAAGATTCTCAGTGCTAGTCTCCTCTTGCCTAATCATTCAATGATTTATTCAACGTTTGGTCTTATCAAACTTTATTTTTTAATGTTTCCATTGTCCTCAGTCCATTTTCCTTCTACATCTACAGATTCCCCTTTTCTTGTCTTAATCTTGTACAGTGATACAAATAGGGCCAAAGATTAGTTTCTACAGAAATTATAATCATGCTATGGGTTATTTTTTAAATTCCTATGACAAAATCTCTGACTGAAGAGGAAAAGATGATCTTGGCTCACATCCCCGGGATTCAGTCACTCTGGCAGAGGTCACTATGTGGAAATGTGATTCTGGAGCATCTTACTCACAGATTGGAACAGACAGAAAGAAGAAACTGACTTCTTACCTTCAAGGTTTGCCCTAGTGGCCTGGGTCTTCCAGAAAGGATTTACATCTCACAGGTTCCACAACCTTTCTAAACAGTACCACTTGCTGGGGACCAAATGTTTGAACACAAGTCTTTAGGGTCATTGTAGATCCAAACCCTTACAAATATCAGTGATAATACAAAGCACTCATCAGAGTTCAGCCCTTATAATGCATAGAATTAACACATAGAATATCCTCTAATATTGTGATAATCAGTCATTAGTGTGTCCCTTGTGATCATCAGTACCTGAAATTCCATTTTTGAATCCCTTCCTTTTGGGGGGATGACTGAGTCTAATAACTAGCTTCAAGTAAGTAGAGTGTATCAAATGTGGGAAACCCCTTCTGAGATTGAGTTATACAAGCTTGGTTTCATTTGGTGTGAATCTGCTCTCCTGTACTTACTAGATGTCAAGGTATTTAGTCTCATGTTACAAAGCATGAAACAAAAATGGTAACCAATAAGAAACTGTGGTGTTCTGTCCAATAGCTAGTAAGGAGCTCAGTCTTTAATATGCCACACAGGTGAGCTTAAAGGAAGATCTTCCCTAGGTGAGCTTTCTCTTGAGATAGCACAAATGCCCTTGAGAAGAGAAGAGCCATTTTAATTGATCTATAGAAGCTATCTGTTAATACTTGTTTTTTTTTCTTTTTTTTAAGCTGTTAAGTTTGTGTGATGACTGAGGCACATGCAATAGGGCCCATGAGATATTGTTTCTCTTACTCCTCTATAGAGATTATAAAGATGATCAAAGCACAAACAAAAAATAAATAAAACAAAAAAACTGTTTTGAAAAATTTTAAAAAAGGACACCAATATGTTAAGTGACATATAATGTAATAGTGATTGCTCAAAATATATTAAGTTTCTGGATTTGGTAGTATTGTTTTAATTTCTTCTTTTTCTAAAACCCTTTCTTCCTAATTTCTGGTGAGTGGGATATTCATATCCATTTCTAAGATATTCTGTTTCAGCTAAGGCCTCATTCTAAACACAAACACATGAAAATACATAGAATTAATTGGTAGTTTTTCTTCACTTTTAACTCTTAAAACAGTCCACTTACTACTTATTGACCTTTTAAAGCAATAAGACCAAATGATAAAATAAAATCAGCGAAAGATCCATAGCATATGGTCAGTCTGAAAGTCAATTAAATAATTTCTCCTTTTCTCCCTAGGACACTTTTGACTTGATTAAAAAATAATAGCCAACAGTCTCAGAAGTTGAATCATAGATTTCATTTTTTTCTTAAACAAAAGATGTCAAAAAGACAAATGCACTAATATGTCCTTGGTTTTCTTAGATTGGATGGAGGAGAAGAAGCCCTTTCTCAAGGCCGAAGTTACATGCAACAGTGCTTAAACTGCCATTGTCGGTCAAAAAGGAGATTTCCAAGTACCACTTGACATGTCTTTGAAGTCAGAAAAAGGATACTGAGAAGTTATTGATGGTGTCAATGTATTGTGTAAGTGATAGTAATTTGAAAAACAAGATCAAAAGATTTGTTTTCTTTAAAAATGCTTTACTCACTTGTTTGTTGTGGTGTTTTAATTGGAAATGCTGCAGCAGATGAGATCTACTCTTGCAAATATGTTCACTAAGAAAACATGACAATCTCCTACATCCTGTTGATAATTCACTGTGACCAGAACTTTGGTGAGCAGAGCTCAGCTTTGATGAGAAGGGAAAGAAGCACTGGGGAACCAGAAGTTAATGTGGCTCCACAGATAAGAATGTTCAAAAGCTTACAGGAACCACAACAGCACACTGTACTCCAGGCAAGGAATAAAGACAGTGCTGGAACTCTGGTCACACAGACTTCTGGTGAATCCCGAAAAGCTCTGTCATGAAAAAGTTTGGAAATCCTTAGAGTGTTCATGCAATGTTTAGCATCACTCAATCAATGATTAAAAAAAGACAATGGAGATCCCAATTAAGCTGTCTAAAACTTTTAGGAAATCTCTATTTTTTATTTCTAAGATTTTTTTTTTTAGTTTATCTACATTGAAAAAATTCAGATACCTAAAAAAGGCTGATGCTTTTTAATGTTGAGAATAATTAGAATATCTGCAAGACATTTCTAATAACTTGTTTATCTTACAATGCCTGTATGATGGTCATGGTATTTTCTTTTGGATAGAATTAATGGGATTTTCTTTTCTGATGATAGTATTCTGTACCTTGAAGGATTTACTACACTTTACCATCTGCAAACTGCTCACATGTCTTAAAAATATATATTTGAAGCAAGTTGGAAATGACAGCACAAGGGTTTTGCTTCACAGTCATAAGATCACAAAGAAGTAGAATTTGCTCTAAAACTTTATTTTGTAGCCAAGGAAATGGTTTTCTTAAAATTGAAAAAAATGTCCCTAGGCAATAGTATTATATTTATTAAACTATTGCTGTTACTGAAATCAGAAAAATTCTTTCTAAAATCGTCTGTGGCTTTGATAGGTGGCAAACTGTTTACTAGAAAAACATTTATGAATTAATTTCTTTTTAGATATCAGAAAATAATAACAGAGAGAGCCTCCCTTGAGAGGCATCTACCCGTTCAGTTATTAAAACTGTTTAAAGACCCAGATGACTCAATGATCCTTAACTGACACAAAATTGAAGAAATATGATGTAATATCATTAAGTATAACTTGCAATAGTCTGAATAAGATTTTTGTTTCAACAGTTATAATAAGATGGCATAGGGGAAACAATTGGGAGTAGGATACTCCACTCCTATGCAGATGCTGACCTGTCATATCTCAGTTCAGATATCTGCAGCACTAGAAAATACTACAAGGTACTATCAAAGGCTTCTCTTCTAGTAACAAAATGTTGTTGCATATGTAAATGTGGGTAGAAACATTTCTGCAAATACGAAACACTCACGGTGTAAGGAATAAGGTATTTCCTTTAGGTGTTTTCTTAAACAGATTTTCTAGGCTCTCACAAAAAACTGGTCAAAAATCAGTGTCTTATAAAGTTACCACTCACTGTAAGCATCTTCAGCCAGAGGGACACATTTGTCCATTTAATGAAATAGCCATAGATAAGGAGTACTGATTCGTACATGCATTTCCCTAGACTGTTACTCTTTCTGTAGCTCAGCATGTGAATTAACAAAAAGGCATTAAACTATTTCTCACAACGAGTGCCAGACAAGGACATCCAAACAATGGCCCTTATTCCTTGTTTATCATAAAGCAATTGTGAAGTTCCATATCTAATAGATAGTAATCAATATTTGTTACATTGAATAGGATGACAGAAACTTGAACAAAAAAAAGATAAAAGATTATTTTTTTTAAAGTACACACTTGGAAATTGTGGATAATTCATCATTCTCTGAATAGAATGCCACTGAAGTTTGATTATTATGAAAACCTTGTAAATACCCGCAAAGGAATGAGGGGGCTAAATAAAGTACATCTTTCTGAAGATCACAAAATGGGTGGAGTGAAGGATTTTTGCTTTGAAGTCTTTTCTCCTGACCAAAATGTATCTTTTAAAGCATCAAATACCATGTTCATTCATCAGGAGGAACACCACCCAGCAGGCGAAGATTTTCAAAGCTCATTTTTTTTTCCTGTGGAATGGGACTTTTTCAGTGAAGAGATAAAAAACTCTTTTGAACATTTTAAATCTAACCACAGGGTCTTCTTTCTTCACTGGCTAGTCTCCTGAAGAGCATCATCTGTTGGAAAACAGACCTTTCACTGAAGAACGCCTTAATTTTTTAAGACAAAAGTGGCATAAATCAGATCTGCTAATCCTTATGAAAGGTACAGGTTTTATCAATATATCCCTGTAAATTATGATGATGTAACAATGCCTCACAAACTGCTTTAACTACTGAATAGGCAAGCCTTTTTCCTCTATTAGTGATGGAAGCCAAGTAAGAAGAAGAGCTAGTAACCATCTCTTTTCTGCTTTTATTTGAAAAACTTTATCATTGATCTGAGTTTTTATTCATAATGGGTCTATGGTGGCAAGAATTCTTGGAACTTCACTTTAGGGAAAAAGAAAATCAGAATGGTATACATTGATTTGGTGAAATATATCCCAACTGATTAGCATAAACACATGAAATTGAACTTAAAAAGTTCTGACACGTGTTGCACTCTTTTCATTGTACATGGTGCCTTCAAGCTTTCACAGTTCACCTAGAAATGTCATTAGCTAATTAACATAAATTCATTTTGTCTGACCCCACCATCCCTAAACTCTAATACCCAACAAACAGGAACATGCATGACACTCAGACTCAGTATCTGAGCTTGGTGTTCTGTCTGTCTGTTTCCCGTAAAAACAAAAACAAAACAAGAACAGACAAACAGAAAATCTGTGGGAATTTAGAGGAAATGGTCATTAAGTTCATGAGGTGAGTGTCAAGATCGGATATAGAAATACACTATCTTCAGGGTCAACATACGAAAAAGGCTGTGAGAAAATATAGGTAGAGATTGACAAGCCAAACATTATTTGTTTTCTCTATGTGGAATAATCCAATTATTTTTATTTCTTCTATCCCAAAGCACAATCTACCCACAAAATTATGAGGCTTGCATATTGTCTTTATTGATATTATAAATCAAGCACTGAGACTCATTCTAATTCTAATATATCTTCAAAAGGCAAGGGAGTAAAGGAGCCTGAACAGTGGATGGGAGCACAAGAGTCATGTAAAGTTGTTGAAGCCCATGATAGTCTCACTCACCCCATCATCTCATTAGTATTTCTGGTATTTGTCTAAGTGCTGAGTGCCAATCTCAGAGGTTGGCATTTCAGAATTGTGTGCAGATGATAATGTTTCTAATCTTTAGGTATCTACTCCACAGATTGATAATGAGGTGGGTGGTACTGTCTATCTTCATTAGAGAAATCATCCCTAAACAATTCCTAATGCCCCAAATAGCAAAGAAATGCCTATTGTTCTATACAAATAACTGATTAGGGGAAAAAACCCCAAAATATTTTGCTATTCACTTTATATGCCAAGCTTGCATGTAATTTATTTGATGAGATTACAAAATGTGATGATCATAGGTATCAGATATTGTTAAATATTTACAGATACTGTCTAAATATTTTTACACACCTCAGAAATAAGGAAACTGACACTAAAATAAACAAATGAAGAGATAGATAAACAGACAGACAGACAGATAGATAGATATATAGATAGATAAACTATATATCTGAAATAAAAAAGCTCATAAGTGATTTGAGTGGACACTGAAATCTGAGATCTCTAGTGCTAGACTAGGACTCCTCTGGACATTGGTTGACTGATTTTTTTTTACCCTCTAGTTTAAAAGCAAGGGTTGCATTGGGATGTCCTGCTGACAGCAGAGATAGTAACTGATGCCTGAACACTGTAAGTATGTGATCACCCTAACTATTTTCATATGTAGAGAAAATGAGTTTTCTAAAATATTTCTTTCTGGAACTCTAAACATTCAGCTTCTTCTTGAAATGGGGAGAGGTTAATGAAGAAGCTTAGATCAAATCAAAGAGTCAAATATTTGTACCTACAAGAGCTCAGTTGTGGGTAGATGATCTGTATCCACCTTCCTCCATGCAAGGTTCAAGGAACATCAAGAAGAGTGGGTGGAGAGAATGTAAGTGATGACAGATGAGTGGCAGAGCTATGAGAGGTGGAGTTCTGGACACTGCATGGCTGTTACTCATATCAACTCACAATGCCTGCAGTTAACTGCACTAAAGCAAACCAGTGTAGTTCCAAGCATGAATTAAGGAGGGTCCCCCGAAACTGTACCTTTTGCAGAGTAGCCATTGGAAGTTGATGATCCCTGAAGGAAGAAGAATCATTCCATTTTGAGAACCTGTTAACTGGTAGATACCCATGTGACCATGGATGTTCACATATCCAGGAACATATGGGCAACACTATGACCATAAAATAGATGACATGAATTTGGGATGATGATGGAGTTGGGAATACTAGAAAGAGTTGAAGAGAGATAAAAGTAGATAGATTCTTTCAAAATGCATTGTAAAAACATAAAATTTTCAAAGAATAAATATTTTTTAAATGTATAGTTGACACAATACAAAATTTTATTTGAAACTAACCATTTCTTCTGATGAAAACATACTCCAATATGAATTAAGAATATGAGATTAACAATTACTGTATATTGAAACAAGTAGATGATTATTGCTAAAAAGAGAATGATACTTTATCATTAAATCTAACCTTTTCAGGGCCATAAAGTCCCAGAGAGTGAATTTAATTGCTACAAGTAATTAGTTTAATCTTTAAAAACTTTGTTATTGACAAACTCAGAATATTAATATCTACTATTTTTAATATTTCTGCTTCTTGGAAATTCATTATATATTTTCAAAGATCATGAATGAGTCTTTCAAACAACAAAATATGAAATGTGATCTGACATAGGAGACCTTGAACTAAGTTAAGTTGTTCATGTGTAGATGAAAGCTTTCATAAGTTCAATTTTTCTTAGTTTTTCACCCAATGAATCATATGAAAAAACTGTATGAAAAAGTCATGTGTATAATAATCAGGGTATATTATATAACATAAGGTAATAAATCTTCCATAAATAATAGAGTGGTTTGATCAATGGTAGGTCAAAAATTGTAATATCATTTTGGCAACATTAACATAATGCTCAGTAAGACATTTCTTGGTGAAATTCCCTTTTGCAGAAAGCATTTCTAAAAATATCAGAATTTTAGGGGCTGTAGAAAGTCTCAGTGGTGGGGGCAAGATGGCAGCTATCAAGTAGGACACATTTCAATTATCAGGAAGACAGATTGGAAAACAGCAGAGATATACCCCCGCTGAAGGCAGTTTGTGAGGCACAAGCCTATCTGACCTTGCCCAGCAAAACAATAAAGAACTCAGTACTGGAAATATAGAAACTGGAGTGTGGGAGTCACCAGACATGGGCACTAAGCGCTTCTTGCCGGCCTGGAGACTGCACTTCCTCCTTACAGGATCCTTTCAGGAATACAGCTGGCCATTTCTTCCTCCAAATATAGGACCTCCTGAGTCTGCAGCACCTGTGGAGGGGTTAGGCTTGGACATACAGGAGCATACCAGAAGAGCTTCTACACAGTAAGACTGAGGGACTCTCCCTGGGATATTCAGTTATTCAGTACGGCAGGGGCAGCAGCAGCATCTAGCTGACCAGCTAAGGCAGCCTCTGGCAGCGGGATCTAGCTGGCAGGAGCTGAGCTTCCCTGAGCCCAAGCACAGTGTGGGCAGGATACAGAACATAATTTGGAACCCTCCCACCCCACCCTTGCCTGACTACAGGGGGTGTGGTAGAAGTCCCTTCCAGGCAGGCTGCTTTGGGGCATTGCCCTATAGGCAAGGAATCAGTGAAGGAGCTCCATATTGGATCTCCCAGCTCCTGCCCCCCCCCCCCCCCCCCCCTCTGTGTAGCAGGGCACAAAAGCAGCACCAGCACTGGTTCACAGAGTTTCAAACTGAGATA
This sequence comes from Lophiomys imhausi, assembly GCA_907164525.1. Taxonomy (NCBI): domain Eukaryota; kingdom Metazoa; phylum Chordata; class Mammalia; order Rodentia; family Muridae; genus Lophiomys; species Lophiomys imhausi. Next base: position 2,133,276 of record CAJQZJ010033271.1, read on the forward strand.
CAGACTGGCTCTAAGACTCCTCTGAAAGTGCATTGAGAAGACCATAGCCACAGCCCTGACTCCATAGCTACAGGGGGTGTGGTGGAAGCCCCTCCTTATCCAGGCAGGCTCCACCAGAGCACTACAATTCAGGCAGGTAAAAGGCTCTGAGATTTGATGAGTTAATTCCATACTGGAACTGTCTGCCTGTGCTCATTTCAGCAGGGCACTCACTCTACAGACCCAGCTTAGTACATTCAGATCTCCTCCCAGAGCAGTAAAAAAGTGCCTGGACTGGGGTATGCTACCTGTGGGGCCAGGCAGCACCTGACCACAGGGCCTGTAACTGAGAGGCACACCCACCATCTCCTCCCATCCCCTCCCAGTCCAAGTACTAGAGACACTTTTCAAACTCACTGCCTACACCCACTTTGGGAAGGCTCTCAGTCTACTGGCTCAGGTCTGGAGCAGTAAAGCAGTTCTGAACTACTGTATGTGGCCTGAGCAGGTGGTTTTGCTCTGACCCAAAGAACTTCTGACTGAGAGGCACAGGGTGATCCTGAATCCCCCCCCCCAAACACACACCCTGGGAGAAGATCATGGAAGGACCACAACCAAGTCTTGATACCCTTGCTACAGGGAAACTACCACAAGCCACATAAGTGCAGGTTAGCTACACTGAAGCACAGTGATTCTGGCAGAGAAAAGGCAGCTGAGTATCCCTGATTCTAAACACTGTGGACAGGGTGTGAATTCCACATCAAATCACCCTGACTGCACCTACCTTGCCCCTTAGCTCAGTACCCAGGCTACAGCACAGAGAGCTCTGTCTTAGGAGCAGTGAAACAAGCCTGGACCATTGCTCATTGCCTGGGTGATGCGGGCTGTACCAGAACACAGTGCTTCTGGCTGTAAATCACACAATGAACCTGAGAACCCCCTGAGAGCAGCTTGGGAGGACCATGCTCATGGTCCTGACATGTAAGTTGCAGGGGAGCTACAGCTCCAGCCAGCAGTCCATGGCCTGACAACCTGCACTGTCATTGCTAGGAAGACCAGTTGGATCTCTGGAAGCTGAAGGCAGGAAAAACACATCCCATCACAACCTCTGACCTGAGTTCCCAATTGGGACACAACAGGAAGGGGTGAGCTCTGGGAGACACACTGAGAATCAACCTCCACACAAGGCCCCATCCAGCCTGTGGAGAGCTACAGATCACTAAGTAATACGGCCTCTACACCAAAGTGCCCTTCTTGGCACCAAGCCCAGAAGGCATCAGAACAAACAACTAAAAACAACCAGATGGCTAAAGGTCAGTGAAAGAACACATCTGACATAAATAAAGGAAATATGACTCCAAAGACAGTACAGCAAGCCCTGACCATTCCACCACAGCTGAAACACATTAAAATGATGACAAATCTCTGGAAAGTGATAGAATCCTTTAAAGATGAAATTAAATCTCTGAAGAAATTCAAAGATTCCTCAATTTTACAAACAAAAGCAATGGAGAATACCATTAGTGATCTCCAAGCCCAAGTGGCTCAACTTGAACAAGAAAGAGACAAGGCAACAACCAAATTGGAGCAGGAAATGTCAAAAACAAATAAAATTGTTTAAGGCTTGAAATTGGAAGTGGAAGTAATAAAGAAAACACAACAGGTAATTCTGGAGGTGGAAAATCAAGGGAAGAGAACAGGAACTACAGACACGAGTATCAAAAATAGGATACTAGAGATGAAAGTCAAAAGCAGGAAGATTTGATTGAAAAAAATCGGTACAATACCCAAATAAAATGAGAAATCTAAAACAGTTCTCACCCACAACATCCAAGAAATCAAGGACGCAATGAAAAGATGGAACCTAAGAATTATTGGCATAGAAGAAAGAGAAGACTCTCGACTACAAGGTCCAGGAAACATCTTCAACAAAATCATAGAAGAAAACTTCTCAAACCTAAAGAAAGAGATGACAATAAAATTCTAAGAGGCATGCAGAACACCAAACAGAATAGACCAGAAAAGAAATTCTTCACGCTACATAATAATTGAAACTCCAAATGTACAGAACAAAGAAAGAATATTAAAAGCAGTAAGAGAAAATGATCAAGTAATGTATAATGGCAGACCCATAAGAATTACACGTGACTTCTCCTCAGAAACTTAAAAAGCCAGAAGGGCCTGGGAAGACATCCTATAAGCCATAAGAGATAATAGGTGCCTGGCTAGACTACTATATCCAGCAAAACTCTCTATCAACATAGATGGAGAAAACTAGATATTCCATGACAAAATCAAATTTAAACAGTATCTACCCACAAATCCAGCCCTACAGAAGATCCTTGAAGGGAAATTCCAACCCAGTGAAGATAACTACACCCAAGAAAACAGAGGAAGCAAAAAAAATTCCACTGTCACAAAGCCAAAAGAAACATACAACCACCATCTACATCAAATAACAGGAAATAACAACCTTTGGTCATTAATATCCATCAACATCCCTAGTAAAAAGACACAGGGTCACAGAATGGATCTGCAAAGAAGACTGAACATTTTGCTGCATACAAGAAACACATCTCTCTAACAAAGATAGAAGCCACCTCAGTGTAAAGTGCTGGGAAAAGGTTTTCCAAGCAAATGGTCCCAAGAAGCAAGCTGGAGTAGCAATCCTAATATCAAATAAAATAGATTTTCAACTGAAGTTAATAAAAAAAGATAGGGAAGGGCACTACACAGTCATCAAAGGAAAAATTCATCAAGACAACATTCAATATTGAATATCTATGCCCCCAAATCAAGGGCACCCACATTTGTAAGAGAAATTCCTCCAAAGCTTAAACCTCACATTGATCCCCACACATTAGTAGTGGGAGACTTCAATACCCCACTCACAACAATGGACAGGTCATTGAGACAGAAATCAAAAAGAGAAATAATGAGCCTAATAGAAGTCACGGACCAAATGGACCTAACAGATATCTACAGAACATTTCACTCAAACACAAAAGGATACACCTTCTTTTAAGCACCACATCGAATCTCTTTTAAAATTGACCACATAGTTGCACACAAAGCCTTAACAGATACAAAGAAGTTAAAATAATCCCTTGCATCTTATAAGACCACCATGGAATAAAGCTGGACTTCAACAACAACAGAAATAATAGAAGGCCTACACATTCATGGAAATTGAACAACTCTCTACTGAATGGCCACTGGGCCAGGGAAGAAATAAAGAAGGAAATCAAAGACTTCTTAAAATCCATCGACAATGAAGGTAAAACATACCCAAATCCATGGGACACATTGAAAGCAGTGCTACTAGGAAAGTTCATAGCACTAAGTGCCTTCAAAAAGAAAATTGTGACAGCTCATATTAGTGAATTAACAGCTGAACTGGGAGAATGGAAAAAAAAAAAGAAACAAACAAACACTCCTAAGAGGAGCAGAGGCAGCAAATCATCAAACTTAGGGGTGAAATCAACAACTTAGAAACAAAAAGAACAATTCAAAGAATCAATGAAAGCAGAGTTGTTTCTTTTAGAAAATCAACAAAATAGACAAACCCTTAGCCAAATTAACTAAAAGGCAGAGGGAAAAAAAACAAATCAACACAATCAGAAATGAAAAGGAAGAAATAACAACAGACATCAAGGAAATC
>CAJQZJ010033271.1:2136925-2216928 GCA_907164525.1 Lophiomys imhausi
ACACTCCAACAAATTTGAAAACCTAAGCTAAATGGACAATTTTCTTGATAGATTCCACCTACCAAGGTTAAATCAAGATCAGGTTAACAGATTAAACAACCCTATAACCCCTAAGGAAATAGAAACAAGTCATTCAAAATCTCCCAACCCAAAAAAACACAGGCCCAGATGGTTTCAGCACAGAATTCTACCAGACCTTCAAAGAAGAGCTAATACCGATACTCTTCAAACTCTTCCACAAAATAGAAACAGAAGGAACACTGCCAAACTCACTCTATGAGGCCACAGTTACTCTGATTCCTAAACCACACAAAGACCCAACAGAGAAAGAGAACTTCAGACCAATTTCCCTCATGAACATAGATGCAAAAATACTTAATAAAATACTGGTAAACCGAATCCAAAAACACATCAAAAGATTCATACACCATTGTCAACTAGGCTTCATCCCAGGAATGCAGGGATGGTTCAGCATACAAAACTCCATCAACATAATTCGCCACATAAACAAGATGAAAGAAAAAAGAAAAAAAAAAAACATGATCATCTCGCTAGATGCTGAAAAGGCATTTGACAAAATACAACATCCTTCATGCTAAAAGTCATGGAGAGAATGGGCATACAAGGACCATACCTAGAAATAATAGAAGCGATATACAGCAAGCCAGTCAGCAGCATCAAATTAAATGGAAAGAAACTTAAAGCATTTCCTCTAAACTCAGGGACAAGACAAGGATGCCCACTTTTGCCATATCTCTTCAACATAGTACTGGAAGTTCTTGCTAGAGCAATAAGACAACTAAAGGGGATCAAGGGGATACAAATTGGAAACAAAGAAGTCAAATTATCCCTATTTGCAGATGATATGATAGTATACATAAGAGATCCCAAAAATTCAACCAGAAAACTCTTACAGCTGATAAACACCTTCAGCAAGGTAGCTGGATACAAAACTCAAAAAAAATCAGAAGCCCTTTTTTATACAAAAAATAAATGGGCTGAGAAAGAAATTAGGGAATTAACACCCTTCCCAAGAGCCCCCCAAAATATAAAATACCTGGGGGTAACTATAACCATAGAAGTGAAAGATCACTATGACAAGAACTTCAACTCCTTGAAGAAAGAAATCGAAGAGGACATCAGAAGATGGAAAGATCGCCCATGCTCATATGGATAGGTAGGACATCATAATAAAAATGGCCAACCGGCCAAATGCAATATACAGATTCAATGCAATTCCTATCAAAATACCACCACAATTCTTTATAGACCTTGAAAAAAGAAATTCTCAACTTCATATGGAATAACAAAAAACTCAGAATAGCTAAATCAATCCTGTATAATAAAAAAAAAAAAACATCTGAAAGCATCACCATCCCTGATTTTAAGCTGTATTACAGGGCAATAGTAATAAAAACAGCATGGTACTGGTATAGAAACAGACCAATCAAACTGAAGACCCAGAAATGAACTGACACACCTATTATTAATTTTTGACAAAGAAGCCAAAACCGTACAATGGAAAAAGGACAGCATCTTCAACAAATAATGTTGGTCCAACTAGATGTTGACATGTAAAAGAATGAAATTAGACCCATACTTATCACCTTACACAAAATTAAGTCCAAGTGGAACAAAGATCTTAACATAAGGCCTGACACACTAAATCTATTAGAAAGGAAAATGGGGAAAAGCCTCAAACTCATTGGCACAGGTGACAACTTCCTGAAGAGAACACCAACAGCTCAGGATCTAAGACCAACAATCAATAAAGGGACCTCATGAAAATGAAAAGCTTCTGTAAGGCAAAAGACACTTTCATTTGAACAAAAAGGCAACCTACAGATTGGGAAAAGATCTTCACCAACACTACATCTGACAGAGGGCTAATATCCATAATTTACAAAGAACTCAAGAAATTAAATGTCAAGAAACCAAATAATGCAATCAAAAAAATGGGACAGAGCTAAACAGAAAATTCACAAAGGAGGAATCCCGAATGCCTGAGAGACACATGAAGAAATGCTCAGCATCCTTGATCATCAGAGAAATTCAACTCAAGACGACTCTGAGTTTCCATCTCACACCTGTCAGAATGGCTAAGATTAAAAACCTCAAATGACGGCACATTCTGGCAAGGTTGTGGAGAAAGGGGAACACTCCTCCATGGCTGGTGGGAGTGCAAACTTGTACCACTATGGAAATCAGTCTGGAGATATCTTAGAAAACTTGGAATAGCTCTACCTCAAGACCCAGCCATTCCACTTCTGGGTATACATCCAAATGATTCTTCACCAAACCACAAGGATGTTTCCTCATTGAAGGGGTTAGATAAATTAGATTGAGAAAATATATAGGAGTTTCTTATACTGTCTCTTAATTCGGGGCATGAATAGCATTATCAGCATGTGGACTAAAAAGAGGAAACAAACAGGAAAGACTTAATAGACTGAAAAACAAGGTTGAAGTCAGGAAAAACAGGAAAGACTCAATAGACTTGAAGAAACAAAGTATCTGGCCTGACATTGTTTTCAGCTGCTAAGTGGGCGGAGCCCAAATTAAGCTGAAACAGAGTTCCTCCTATTTAAGGACAGTGCATGGAGCCCAGAAGAAGAAGAGGCCCCTGATGCTAGAGAGCTCCAAGAGTCCTGCTGAAAAAAGTGATGGCCAGATTTCCCTGAAGCAGAAAGAAGCTGGTGAGCAAAGAAAGCCTGAGCAAGACACCAAAAGGCCAAGGACTGGACCCTGTGGCTCAGCTTTTGCCTGGAGGGGTTTGAACTGTCCGATCAGTGGCCTAGGGGAAACTGTGCCTGGCTTTAAGGACTGAGGCAGAGCAGCTGAGTTCCTGATTCAAAAGAAGTAAGTTGGCCTGCAGACGGCTGGGGTCTCCCACAGAGAAGAAAACATGAAGCCTTATTTAAGGTGAGATTGCAGTAACCAACTTACCCTGACGAACCTACATCTGAGAGATCCAAAAAAAGGACTGCTAAGTGCGTTAAAGAATCTACAACAAAGACTGTGTTCCTGAGGACTGAGGACCTGCCCCAGAGACTGTATCATTCTAAAAGGTTATGAAAGTAGTTGTTATAATTATCAATAGGTTTAGTGGATAGGTTAAAGGGGTTGTAGGAATTTATAGGATTAATAGTTAAGAAATTGTTGCTGTTTGTTATAAGTGAATTTAGTAATAAATAAATAAGTGATAAATAATAATTTAAAAGATCGGTTACACAAGTCTTGCAGAGATCAGGGTGTTTGTATGGGTTTGGCCTAGGTCCTCTTCATATATGTTATGGCTGAGTAGCTTGGAGTTCTTGTGGGTTTCATAACAGTGGGAGTGAGGGCTGTGTCTGACCTTTTGCCTGCTAGTGGGACCCTATCACTGCTAATGGGTGCCTTTTCCAGTCTTGATATGATGGGATATGCCTGGCCTTATCATAGTTTGTTTAGGTGTGTTTAGTTGATGTTCCTTGGAGTTCTGCTCTTCGCTGAGGGGAGGCTGAGGGGAATGGATCCAGGAGAGAGGAAATGTATGGGACAGAGATTGGTGGAAGGGGAAGGAGGAAACTTCATTTGGATGTAATATATGAGTGAAGAATATTTTTTTAAATCCTACTATTAATCTTCCGTAAATAAAGATATTCAATAGCATGAAAAAAACAAAACTTAAACACTTTTCAAATACAATTTGATTCATAATTCAGTATTCTTCAGAACAAAGCTGCTTGAACAAGTCTAATGGAGTAAAGATTCCTCCGCCTTTAGGTCCTTTTGAAATCCCTGTATTGAGTGCAGAACACCAACAGTTGCAGCAAAAGCATGTCTGATTTGGTTTTCAGTCACTGGGAATAGTGTTCCATGAAGACTCATTCATTGAGCTAGTGACTAAAACAAAGTGTAAACAGCCAAGACACAAGCAAATAGTACATATATGCTTAATTTAAGCTGGGTTTTATAGTTTAGAAATGTTATTAATGTGTGTGTATATGTGCATGCCTATGCATGTCACAAGCAGGCAAACAGAAGTCAGAGGACAGTTTTAGGTGTAGAGTCTGTCCATCTACTGTGGATTTGGGGACTCAAAGTCATGCCATCAGGTTTGTGTGGTAAATATTTTTAGTCACTGAGCCTTCTTGCGAGTCCTTACTTTTGTTTAATTAATTCAAATAAACCTATATGTTTAAAGTGAGGTTGAAAAAAAATAAAGTGAGGTTGGGATACACAGCAGATGGGGTCAGTCCTTGCTGTATCCTATGCTGTCTCCATGTAAGTAGTGTTTCATGGCAGAAAAAAAGGGGGGGGGGACTTTAATGTATCTAGACATTTAAACTTTAAATTTGCTCTGGATTTTTTCCTTTGAATGGAACTAAATTTCTGGTTATCAAACTGTTGTTTGATTTAATTGTGACATTCAACATTTGTTGAGATGGATTGTACTGTTGGTTCTTTGAATAACAAATATCAACTTTCAATTAAGTTGAACAGTGTAGGAAGAATATAAAAGAACTGTTTACTAGCCGGGCGGTGGTGGCGCACGCCTTTAATCCCAGCACTTGGGAGGCAGAGGCAGGCGGATCTTTGTGAGTTCGAGGCCAGCCTGGTCTACAAAGCGAGTCCAGGACAGCCAGAGATATTCAGAGAAACCCTGTCTCGAAAAAAAACCAAAAAAAAAAAAAAAAAAAAAGAACTGTTTACTAATACAAATGGAATGATAAACACTTTTGGGGCTGTGAAATTCTTTTACCTCTTGAAATAACTGTTTCTAGACCTGTTCCGTTAATGAAAGCCCGTGTTATGGTTTGTGTTTTGATGTCTGTCCAGTACAAACGTTCCTCAGAGGCATCAAAGTCTATTACAGCAACATCATCAATATCTGGGACAGTGAAGGCTGTGATGAAGTTCACGTATGGATTGTCAATATCCACCCCTCGGATCTCAGAACGTCTTGCATAAAGAAGAAACTTTTTCATTTCTGCAAAAAGAAATTAAAGTGATGATTTTTCTTATATTGTTGGCAAGTATAAGACAGTCTAGAAATTCCAAAATAACAACTTTTAAGAGCTTAAATTTTAACCCAAAACATAAGACAATCTTATGAGAAAATTATATAGATCATCTATCTTAAAGTTGCTCAGAATAAACAGATATAAAACAAGTTAAAAATATTTAAGCAGTATTGTTTAATCTGAAATGTCAAGAAAGTCTTGCTACCTAATTTTATCTCAGCATTCAAAAACATTGATAACTAAAGTCAGGTCTGGAGATGCAGTCAGACTCTGAATTCAGGCCAATCATGGCTAGACAGTAAGAAACCATCTCAAAAAAACAACATAAAGAAAAAACAAACAAAACAAAACTTGCTAGATATATGTTTCCAATAATCATATTTCATATTGGTAAATAAAATATTATTGCTTCTTATTAAATGATTTTTAAAGCACCTAAGGATACATTTTCCTAAAAAAGTCACTGAATAACAGTTCATATATCTCTTCTCAAAATTAGGGAGGACTTAGGTAATCTCCCGGGTTTTTTTTTTTTTTGTTTTGTTTTGTTTTGTTTTGTTTTGTTTTTTTGTAAATTTGTTGTCCTAGTATTGGGAAATATCCAGGTCTCTCATTGTACTGTTTGTGAATAGGAGTTATAGTTATTCTAGTATTTTTATTGTCACTGGGTTTTCTTTATTTTGAGAAAGGCACTAATCTGGCATCAGGGTCCATGACAAACTGTCTTGTACTGTACTTCTCTTCACATATAGTGAGGCAGAATACCTGACAAAGCAACTTATGAATTCTTTACAGAGATCATTTCAATCACTACCATGCTGTAACCATGCACTCTCCAACAGGTCATGAGTGCTTTGGCATTTCTCTATCAGGCTTGGTACTGTTACGGGAAATATTAATGGAAAATTGGCATGGTGAATGTTCTGCCTCTTCATGTCTGTAATATTCATGTGCCCATGGTATGAATATAGAGCTTGTTACATAACTTCATTATGGTAAAAGGGTGGAAACTCCCCTCCCATCTATATAACGGAGTCCAAAAATGACAGTCCAGAGCATGGCCCTCTGGTTAGGCAGAACTTGCAGCTCCCCATTCCTAATGTTTGTGTTCTCTACTATCTCTTTTCTTTTTTTTTTAAATTTTTCTTTATTTTTTATTTCTTCAAGTTACATCTCAATTGCAGTCCCCTCCCTATTCCCCCCTCCAGTCCCACCCTCCCACCCTCAACACCCCATCCTCTTCCCTTTATTTTTTTTAAAGTTTAAGGTATATCTTATTTCACCCTACAGTTTCCCTTTTCAGTCCAACAAATGGTTCTTTCTCTTATGATAATAGATACATTACAAAACAACACATGTAATTAGGCCACAGTTATGAGGGTTATATGGCTTAGCATACATTCCCAATGTCCAGTCCATATGTATTTGGCACCTGACTTTAACATTCTACTATCTAACCATCTCCATGAGTTTAAAGTTCTATATATAACTCAACATTCATACTAACTTGCAACACAATTTTAAAAGCATCTTCTTAGATCTATAACACTCTCTTGACTCCTAAACAACTCAAAATTTAATTATGAGACTATAGCTATCTGTTCTTCAACCACCTCAGAGACCTGAGAGGGATAAATATATCTGATTTTATAGGAAGTACAGGGCCTGCAGCTTCCCAAACTAAGAAATGACATACCAGTGCCTGCCTGGACAGTTCCCATTTTCTCTCCATACATTACAGCATCGATCTTCAGTTGTTTGGCCCCGTTTCTCTGACAGACATTGATTGTAGAGCAGGGGTTATGAAGGACTTGCCTACCCTGTCTTGGCAGAGCTAGGCTGTCGACTTAGTTCTCTCTCCCGGGCAATGAGACACTTTTCACTGGTGGTACTGCCTAGTAGATCCCCAATGAATGAGGAGGCTCTTGGCCCCCCTAAGACCTCTCAACTGAGATGAGGGACTGTTATGTAAGGACACCCCACCCCAGAGAAGTGGGATGGAAGGGTAGGAGGTAAAGAAAAAAAATGAAATGTGATGTTTCGGCCTTTTACTACTAATTGTCATAAACTGTTTAGGATAATTAAAAAATGCAAACTAATAGTTATGCAAGCCGGTCATTTTGTTAGGTACTATGACAGCCTAGTATAGTTATTTTCTAAGCTAATCAGAAATAAAGCTGATAAGAGACAAGCAACATCTGCTTACCCTAATAGAAGAGATAGATGGGGCCTCTTTAAAAACCTCAAGAGATCTGCAGAATATGGCATTCAAAGATGTTTTCGTAACTTTAGATTTTTTTGTATCAAGACATATCAACTCCTGACAGCACCCCCTATTCTAGTCCAAGTAGAAGATGAGCATTGAAGAATCTCCAGTAGGAGATGATTGAATTAGTCGCAAGCCTAGCTCTTGGTAGGAAAAGCCCCTTGCTCCAACTGTAGACAAAATGCTGTCCAAAAAGGACAAAACTTGGAAGCAGGTAAGTCGACAGACTATCTCTTTTCTTAACAACATTACTGCTTGATGGCCTTCTGTGTCCCTCTATAAATTATTAATAGCCACGAACAAGAATCACGATCAGAGGAGTCTGATCTTCCCCTAGAATAATTACACAGGATTAACGCCACCATTACTAGACTCAGAAATTAACTTCTGATAAAAGATTCTGTTTTCTGCCCTATAGATTAAGTAACAACTTTATCAACAAAGATAATAATAAAGTATTCATTTTAATTAATAAAAATGATTTAGTTTAAATATTTTTGTTTGTTTTTAAAACAAATCTTTTATATATATATATATATCATCTCAGGTTGACAATTCCCTGCTTAACGAACAGGAGATTAAAGCTGGTGAGTAACTCCTGCTATGCAGGTTACCTAACTCATCACTTTCTTGCAGTGCACTTATACACACTCATCTGTTCTTCAGAGATAAATTTCACTAATGCATGAAATAAAATGTAGCAGGAAAAATGAATAGGCTAATAAACAGCAAATATAACATACTGCATTTTAAGGGATTGTCAGTTTCCCTGGAAATAGCTGAGTCCTTACAGCTAATATGTTCTTAAGGACATTTAAAATCTCTTCCATCTCACTCTGAGTAAAATCTGAATGAATGTGAAAGAATTCCATTCAGATTTGGCTAGGAACTCTGGGGAACTTACCATAGCAGGTCTTCTTGTCAGAGGAAAGCTTCATTAGGTGGGGACAGGCACAGGCTGCACTCCTATTGTGAGTGATGAGGCACAGGTGAGAGCAGGGGCCTCTACCTTCATTGGCTGCACAGGGGTTGGGAGCTGTCAAGGACAGTGAAATAGCAACAGTGATATAAGAGAATGTCTGGGGTCCTCTGAGGTTGATTGACTTAATGATGCAAAGTAAACTTTTCCTGGATGAGCCTAGAGAATTAGTATGTGAATGGCTGGCAGGTGTGCACAGCCTTTTCATCACTGAAAAGCTTCCAGGCCCTAAACATCACTGCTACGACATTTTCTTCATTTTCCCAGTGTGTGTATGTGTGTGGTAGTTTTCTGTGCATGAATGTGGACCATTTGCAGAAAATGGTTCTCTCATTCTACCACATGGATCAAATTTAGATCATCAGACTCTCTGTGAAGAGACTTTACCTGCTGAGCCATCTCTCTTGCCTCAAAGATTTTAATTTCAGTTGATGAATAACTATTATCTTTGATCTTATTTGAGTAGAGATTGTCTATTTAATAGAATATTTATCATTTTATTATTGCTATTATTTATTTATTAATTCTAATAGAATAAAGTCTTTAGATCTAAGCTACTAAATTGAAGACAGGAAGATTTGTGACTCTTCAGGAGTAAGAGTTTAGCTTTCATCTAATGAATAGTACCTTCTAAGCAAGTGGACTTTTTGCTCTGAGTGGACAGGGCTCAAGTCATGCCACTAAAACTGTGTGCAATAGCATACTGAAAAAGGGAAAGCCCAGAGAGTTGTCGCTGACCTTCTCTGAACACTTCTTTCCTCAGGTAGGTCATAAAACCCATGATAGATTTCCTGACTTTCTCTATAGCCAGACCTATGACTGTTCTGTAAGAGGTGTCTTTCAAATATCCAGAGGAAATAGGCATCATTATCTTGGTAGAAGAGTGCAAACAGACCAGCCTCACCATGCACTCACCTAGTGCTCAGCCCATAGTTTCCTATCATAATTATGGACCAGTGCCCTTCATCAAATGGAGATAAAAATACTCAAGTCTGTAGCATCTCTTCCTATAAATAAAACTTGATTCAAATGAGTTTATATTCTTTGTTGTTGCTTGTTATACTGGTTTCAACTGGGAACCAGGAAGGAGGATAATTGTTTACTATCCCCCAGTAGTTATCATTAGTGCTATAAGACATAAGTTTTTAAAAAGGGAAATGAAAGAATCTGAAACAAACCTTTGGCTAACAAAATTTGATATCAAAGAAATTGGTAGAAATGGATAGAAACTGTGGGGTTGGAGACTCCTCATGGCAAGGGAACCTTTCTACCACCCAGGGTCTCACCCTTTGCATTAATCCGAGTCCAAAAGACATTATTAGAGGTAGAGAAGCAAGCCTGAAGATGTGAAAGGTGGAGGTGGTGCTGCAGAAGAGGAGGCCCTAAAGGAAGAAGCAATGTGAGTGTGCTAACTGCCTAGAGCCAGGGCTGCCAGTGATGGTAAGCAGAAAGAGAAAATACAAAATTCGTCACTCTTGCAAAAACAAACAAAACAAAAAACCCAACCCAAATACACAAAAGCAAACCAACAAACAAAATGAAAAAGAATGAGGGAAAGGAGAAATAGGGGAAAAATGAACAAATGTGAGCTGAAGAATGGGAAAATAGGTTATTGAAAAAAAAAAATGACCCCTTTTAGAGCAAAGTAGAATCTTTAACAGCCCCATGTGAGGTACTTGATTTCATTCTATTTCTTAAATTTTAGTTCAGAATAGTTTTCACTCTTCTCAGCATGCTACAATTATAAACTCCCTTAAAAAACAAACATTAAAATTCTATGTACATAGAATAAAAACTCACACTGATTTTATAGCCCAGTGTCTATATTAATGGTAAGGCTATAATGTATAATTCACAATATATTCTGCTTCACAGCTTGGAAAATCCACTAAGAAATCTTGCCTTACATGTTAATCTCATTTCACTTTGAAATAATAGTGCTAAGTCTTTCAAAAGTTATTTTTCTTAGGAAACATATGAGCATATATATCTTACTCTAATGAACCAATTGAGAAATTTGGTTCACAAACACTCCTTCTCTGACATAAGGTGAGGACTAACAGATGGTGACCCAGAAGCTAGTCCAGTCTACTGATGGTTTTCTAACATTTGTTCTAGTTAATCAATTACATATCTACATACACATTAATTACATATTATTCATGGCTGCTTTGGTACTGCAAAACAAAAAGGAGTTCATTGATTTTAGTAGAGGCATTCTGTTCCACAAAACCTTCACATATTTCTTATTTAGAAATGTTTTGTCAACCCTTGATAGAAAACAATTAACTGTTTTCTTCCAAATACTGTTACAAAATCTATTATCAATACAGAGGTTGTAACCCCACTCCTCATACCGTTTCTTCGTATCCAAGAGATGGAAAAATCTTGACCACCATAGAGTGCTATAAAGTGACAAGTCCTTTTGCTCCAAACAGAGCAGCTGGGATATAAGGGTGAAAAGAAAAGATTGTCGCACCAAGGAGCATTATGTTTTGCCTTTAAAGCTAGCTCAGCTCTGTGGGATTCTGTGACCATGCCCATGAAGATTCGTTCCATCTCTTGCATGTTTGACTGTGGCTAGTATAATGATCTGCTAACTTCTAGTCTAAACCCACTACATTTGGTTGTCTTTCTAAAATACAGATTGACAGGCTTGGTTACAAGGGTTTCCTCAAAGTTCCCTTACACAGTCTCTGTAAGATGGTTACCTTTGGATGCCTCTAACTGGACCACTAATTCATCCTGGTTGCCCTTCTTCTCTTTATTATTACCATGTTAAATTTTATTGTTTAAGATAAATCCACCAATCTTCCAAACAATACATTTAAGCTTTGAAACATTCTTCTGTTTTACCACTTTATATAATTATTTGGTACCTGCCTGATGTGTTTTTTCATTCTTCCTTCCTTTCTTTCTTTTTCTTTTTTTTGTGGGGGGGGGGGGAGTCGTGGGGAATCTTTGTTTCTTCTTTTCAAGACAGGGTCTCACTATGTAGCTCTGACTGTCCTGGAACTCACTATGTCAACCACAATAGCCTCAAACTCAGAGATATGCGTGTCTCTACCTCCCTCCTTGAGTGTATTTACTCACTTGTTATTGTACTAGGAAGTAAGCCTAAGATCTTCTGTATGCTCAACACTATATGAACTTATTTGTTATTGTATTTGGGACTGAGTCCAGGGTATTCTGTGTGATCAACGCACTATGGATTTGTTTACCTATGTACTATTGTGATGGGATTGAGCCTAGCATCTTGCGTGTGTTGAACACTCTATCACAGCAAGAAAGTTTCTATAAAGCAGCAGGTAAAGAAATGATGGGCTGACTTTAAATAAAATTTATTATGAAACAAAAAGGGAAGTATTGGGCTAAGGAATTGCCTTTCTGAGCTACGTGTTATAAGATGATAAGATCTATGTTTTCTGTTTATTCATACATTCTTTTTCTTAAAATTTTCATGACATCCATGATCATGTTCAACTTAAGCAATAATGGGTACACTGCTAATTCACAAGTTTATATGACATATGACTAGATATGACAGCAATCTTAACACCTGGAAAGTGAATAAAATCTCCTAAAGTGCATAAAGACTGAATTTGAGGAGAAATAGTCAATAGTACAAAAGTACAAAAGATGGCAGGAGAAGCAATGTTAACACAACAGCAGAATCCCAAAGTGAATTGTGAGAGAAACAGTATCATTAGAGAGAAATTCTTATTTCATGAAAGCTACATTTATTTGCAGTTTATTTCTCATTAGCAAAAATAAAAACTTGAAGCACATACAATTATTTTCATCTAGAAAATCCCAATAAAACAATGCAAATATTGATGTAATATGAACTATGTACTATTTACTTAGCTAATAAAACCATGTTGAATGCTGAATATAGGTAGGGATTGGTTTAGTTTCATGAGAGAATTTTTCTATTCCTTTTGATAGTCAGTAAGGGCCATAATATTAATAAGTATAACTATCATAAAATAATTATCAAGTTATCTTGCAACAGATATTTTATCTATATTTTAATAATATTTAGGAAAATGCCAACCTTTACACTTGATACTGAAGAAATTAAAGAAGTATATTGTTTATTTACTTTTTATGTACACTTCTGTGGCTCAAACTTAAGTCCTTGTTCATGTTAGGCTGACATCGTACAGCTGAAACAGATGCTCAGCTAAAAGGACATAACAAATGCATGCACATGCTGCTTTAGTCTCACCTGATTCCATCAACACATGCAGCCGGTACGTCCACTACCTTACGTCACATTTTATACTGTGTTCAATTTTTATAAAATATAAAATACCTAAAAAATTACATTTGATATTCTGCCAATATATGTACTACATCAATGATTTGCTAAAATCACAAATATCTTTTCTATTTATTTGTAGATAGTTCTCTTAGGCAACTATCTACAAACCATAAGTATGTAATAGGTAAAAATTATCTAAGAAATGCAATAACATTTCACAGGAGTTTATGTCAGAATTACCAATAAACTTTTTGTCATTCATTATAAAATTCACAATAAATTAAACACCAAGAAACCAAACAATTCAATGAAAAAATGGGAAACAGAGCTACACCGAGAATTCACAAAGGAGGAATTTCTACTGGCAATGAGACATCTGAAGAAATGCTCAACATCATTAATCATCAGAGAAATGCAGCTCAAGATGACTCTGAGATTCCATTTCATACCTGTCAGAATAGCTAAGATCAAAAACTCAAATGACATCACATGCTGGTGAGGTTGTGCAGAAAGGGGAACACTCCTCCATTGCTGGTGGGTGTGCAAACTTGTACAACCACTATGGAAATCAGTCTGGCGATATCTTAGAAAACTTGGAATAGCTCTACCTCAAGACCCAGCCATACCACTTCTGGGTATACATCCAAATGATTCCTCACCAATCCACAAGGACTAGCCTCATCTATGTTCATAGAAGCCTTATTTATAATAGTTAGAAACTGGAAACAACCCAGATGACCCTCAACTGACAAATGGATAAAAAAATTGTGGTACATTTAGACAATAGAATACTACTCAGCTATCAGGAAATCATGCAATTCACAGCCAAATGGATGGACCTAGAAAAGCTCATCCTGAGTGAACTAACCCAGACTCAGAAAGATGCACATGGCATCTACTCATTTATAATTGGATTTTAGCCATATATTACAGGATAACTATCCTACAACCAATACACCAAAAGGATCAAGAAAGTAGACTTTGTTACCTATTAAGGGGACAATTTGCCCTAAGAGTGCTGCCATATTGGCCCCCAGTGCAAGAGGAAGTTCTTAACCGGCATATAACTGTTGAGTTGAGAGGGGCTGATATATAGGGACACTCCATATTGGAGGAGTGGGAAGGGTGAGAGAGGGAGGAGAGGGTGGTAGGGTGGAACTGGGAGGGGTAGAATGAGGGCATTGTGATGGAGATGTAACTTGAAGTAATAAATAAATTAAAAAAACAGTTTGATAAAATGAAAAACATAAAATAAAATGCAGTGTATCTTAAATTTCTTGTAGTTTATTTCATTTTCTATTTGCTTTTAGAAGATTAGTATTTGTGTCAAAATTTTTAACATTTAAAATACATTGTGTATCGAATCAAGTAAATCTCCCACTAATAGTATACAAATACATGAAAGAAAAAGGCTGAGAATAAGTTTCACTTAAACAGCATTTTGATAAGTATAAAATTTAACTTTAATTCATAGCAATATGAGATAGATAGATAGATGATAGACAGATACTACAAAGAAAAATATATCTTATATAGATATAAGTGTAGATGATACACAGATGTACATATACATATATATATCAATACATATATGTGAGAAAGAGGAAAGAGAATTGTGATTGATCCAAGCATCATTTGTGGAAGTAATTATGAAAGTGACGAATCAATTGTATCCTACACATATTTAGATTGTCCTCTACCAGGCTAGTCCTAGTTTTGTGAACATTTCTTGTGTGTGTGTGTGTGTGTGTGTGTGTGTAGAGACTCAATACTCATATAAAATATTATTGAAAATTGCATATGAATATATTAATAAAATAATGAAATGTCTCAATATTCCAGATTTCACACATGATTTTTAACTCCTAAAAATCAATGATACCAGATATATTCTTAGAATCCAGTGTTTTGCTTTTATGGCTTGTTTTTTGCAAAGACATCATTTTCTTTCTGGTCCTATTTCTCTAAAATTTTTATTATATATGATGAATTACATATTAAGTATGTTTACAACATATAACTTGATTTGCTTTTATAATTTCTCATTATAAACAAATAAATGTTTTTGAAGAATATTTGTCAACTTCTATATGAAAACCTATTTGAGAAATTCCTGTGTTTATTTACAGCAAGCTATATATACTCACTGAAAAACTAAATGCTTACTCCATTGAAGTAATGAGTAATATATCTTTTTTATTTCTCTTCTCTGACTTGAGATTTAAAGCTAAACATATTGCCCAACCAAAGAAATAATATTAAAACACAAACATCCATTTTCTACAGTTCCTGATTCCATATGTTTGGTATTCATAATTACTTTGCAAGAGGTTTTATATTATTATTAGAAATAAGAAAGGATTAAACTCTAAAGAATACGATTAATTGCTAAGATATTGTTACAGCCTTGTCACTCATTTAAGATAAATTTTAGAAAACTGAGAAATTATTTCAATAAATGTTTTGGCAGAAATATATCGATTATTATTTTATAGCATTTTAAGGAAAGGTACTCTACTTAACTAATGCATATATAATATATGCCATTACAACTCCTACTGGTTTCTTTTATTGGCTAACAAAATCCAGTTATAATTT
Organism: Lophiomys imhausi; assembly: GCA_907164525.1. NCBI lineage: Eukaryota > Metazoa > Chordata > Mammalia > Rodentia > Muridae > Lophiomys > Lophiomys imhausi. Next base: position 2,152,042 of record CAJQZJ010033271.1, read on the forward strand.
CAAACACAACGAGAATCATAAATTTCATTGAAGTCATTCTTACATTAACACAAGCAGAAATCCTTGCAGGAGAAAGGAGACATTGTGTCTGCGTCATTTAGCCTTCTTGTAAAAATCAATTTGTCAACAGTGGATGTATAAGAATTTTTTTTTTATAAATATTGTCAAGAAAACGTTTCCCTACGGGAATATTTTCCTGAGACATTTTATGAATTGGAAGCATTTAATATTACAGCTACTTTTTGAGAAACAGCCTGTAAATCTATGTGTAAAACACAATGGCTAAATAACATCAAAATGATAAACAAAAGCGAACTCCCAAACACCTGAGCATGAGGGCTCTCTCCTATAATCTCAAGAAGCCTTTGAGAGCTCAAGGTTGAATCCACTACAGAATAAGATGCCATTTCAAAAATCAAACTGAACAAACACTCAAAGAAAAATAGACTGACTTTCAAAAATCAAAACAGTAACTCATTAAGACCATGTGTTATGAAATGTTCTGAGAACTTTGTAAAAATCATTTATAATAAGCTGTTTAATGGCAATTTTAGTTTATAAATGTAAATTGTCCGCATTTACAGAAGATTAAACCTTGAAGGGGTTAAAATGTCTCACATCAGGCAATAATTATTAGCATTTGATTCCAGAATAGGAGACATGATCATCCTAATGCCAAACCTTTCCAAATATTCCAATTCATTCAGGTTCACACTTCCCCCACCCCCATATGTTGGATACTTCATGGAAAGTAGGGAATGATGGCATTGCTCGAGGGAGCGTGCTCACAAATCCATTCAATGTGATGGATTTCCATCTTCTATGAAACTCCTCAGTATATTTCCCATCATTTTATTTTTGTATTTTTCTGTGTTTCTCTAAGGACAATGCCATGCTGGTGTTATTTAAAAACATTTACATCCCTGCAAATTCAAGATCAAGATATCAGTATCTACTCCTTGAAAACCTGGAAAACAATACTGTCTTTATAAACAGATAATTAAGCAATTTTAAAGCAGGTTTTGTTCAGACAACAAAATTATATTTCAAGATAGCAGGTCTGGAAATTGGAGGATGTCGAACTAATGAAGAGGTATAATAAATTGGTAGTAATAAGTTATTTTAAGAAAAGTTTCCAATCAGAGCAATAAGGAAACCTATCATTGATCTATCATCTTTCTATAATTTATCAATTGTCTATATATCTGTCTATAATCTGTAAATAATTCAAATAATATTATCACTCTTCCTACAGGGTTTGTTCTCTTTCTTCAGGTAGCCAAACCCAGTAAACATGTTGATGATTTAATTTATTTGTTTGTAACATATCTGAAAGAAACAAATCTGTAAGCCAATGTACTGTCCTAGTCATCCAGCTTTGGACTGAACACATTCTTGTTATCTTGTGTGCCAGTTTTAGTTTTCTTCAAGACTCTGTGTTTACCTTCCTCTTGTTTTCTGAGACCTTCTTTAGAAATCTCATCCAATTTCTTGACATCAACTTACAATCAACTGATTGAAAGTTATAGATCCAGCCCTAACTGTTCTTGTTTTTTTTTTTTTTTTTAATTTACTTTTTCCAGTTAACCCACTAAGCTACAAATCATACAACTGTGAACTATGGGCTCATCCTAAGTTGTAAATTGCATCTTATGCAATACATATTTTTACATGAGCCATCTCTTGACGTTGCTAAATTATTGTTATAATTTTATGCATCAACTTGATTAGATATGGAATGACTAGATAGCAGAATATTTTGGGGCATGTTTCTGAAAACAGTAACATTAAAATTAGTATATTGAGTAAACATTGTGAAAACATTAGCATTTGAAACAGCATAGTGAATTTTAAGAGGTCCTGCTTCACTATTTCAGGAGACACCAACAAATACATAAGGATATGAGGAGAACAAAGAAGTCAAACCAACTTTTCACTTGGATCAGCACATCCTTCCTTCCTGCCACCCACCAATGGTGATCTAAGCTCGTGGACATGAGAACCCGTAGACTGGAATTAGAATTTAGGCCATTACCTCCCTATTGCTGTTGGTCTCTGAACCTTTAAATCCTATCTAAGTTGCACCATCAGCCTTGTAGGTTGGCTGGGGCACATTTACAACAGATTGTGAGACATCATGACTTCAAAAATTACATATAACAATACCAAAATGTCACCAACCCACGTATGTATGTATATATGTATATATGTATGTATGTATGTATGTATGTATTTAGGTATGTGTGTATGTATATATATATATATATATATATAATTTTATGTTATATAACTATAATAGTATACAATATAAATGTAATTCTTCATGTACATATTTATGTATAAACACTTCTAGAAATGTTTTCTGTAGTAACTCATGGTTAATACATTTTTTATTAAATGCTAAAATATTTACTAGCTCTTCTGCTATGCACTTTATCATCTACAGCTTATAAATGAAAATATGCACAAAGAGTTTAAATAACACGCTGGTAATGTTCAATAATATAAGCATGGTACATTAATTCAGGCTTCACATACTCGCGATTGCCCATCTTGTCTCATATCTTTGCTATGTGTTGTTATTGGTAGTGATGAAACAAAGTCTTGTTTAGCCAGGTCAGGCCTGAAGCTCATATCCCTCCTCTCTTAGCCTTTCAGGTGCTAAGATTACAGGTGTGAGCCAGCATGCCCAGCTAAACTTTGGCGTATTTCTTCCAATGCTCACAGAACAGTGAAATATCATTGAGTCAGAAGGAACTCAAATAGGTTTTAAAAACTTCCAAGTCTAGTACCCGAACTGGAAATTTGTAAAAGCAATGAGTGCTTGCTTCTGAGGAAACCAGTGTCAGTGCTTGTATGAATTTCTTACATGGGAAACTTTGGGAAGCTCAAGCTACTTGCCAGCTTCATTGTTTTAATCAGGGGAGTCTGATTTTAATTCTTTTAACTGACAGCATATGTCACATGTTTCAAAATGCATCATCCCACTGTGATCTTTATGGGATCATTCACCAAAAATGGGGGACTATTGCTTTCCTGTGACAATGCTGAGCCTCTGTCATCAGATCATTGTAATTCCACCTGTGACAAAAGCAAAATTAGTGGCCATACCCTGTGTCCTCTTCCTCAAGTAGTGAAGTGTTGTTTCACTGAACCAGATGGATGGGGCAGGTGATAATTTCTAGATAAAATAGATGATCCTCACAAGTGAGGCGGGGATCAGTACAACATCTTCTAATCATTCAAAGTGAACTAACTTTCACTTAGAAATAGTAATTTGACATTCTCCAGTTGTAAATAAAAACTGTATTTCCCCATCCTGAGAGACTCTTTAAATTAGATCCACACAGTAAAATACTCCCCATTGTATGCAGTTAATAGAAGTCACATGCAAATCATTGTCATTTAAGTAAACCTGCTAAAACACCTTTCTCAAACCAAGCAAATCACCACTCCCTTTCCCTATATAAAAAATTGTCAGAGTATCATTCCTTCCCATTCAATGGATTTAAAAGCCCTTCACTGGTGTTGGGAAGGCTGTTGCTTCTGCATAGAGAATCGATCTAGTACATAGCAAAAGCCATTTCTCATTGTCATTCATTTCATAGTTCTAAACCTGAAAATCACAATCCCTACAAACATCCATAATTACGGAGACAAAAGCATAGCTGTGTGTTACCTTTACAGTTATTAAAATGAAATTGATTCTATCATATGGATGCATTTCATGAGTACTCTGCTCTGATCCTTATGCTGAACAAAGTATTTAAAGATGACCTCTTCATTATGCCAATGATATTTTGTTGGTCAGAATTGTGATTTCCTGCTCATTAAGATTTACTTGAATTGAGTATATTACTAAATACTCTTTAAAGCGAAAAACGATTAGTCTCTTAGCTTCCCACAATGTGGGGGTACTACTGTACAGATGACGTGTGTTGTGAAGTCAGCCAAACCTGGGTGGATAGCACAGGTCAGGGCGAGCCAGAGCAGACACAGCCAAGAAAGATAGACAATAAAAGACCTGTGGCTGAGAAATTGAAAGAAACCGCGAAGAGAACTAGATTCACTCAAACTGCGTGGGAGGGCACAAAAAATGCACACATAAGCACATTCGACAGAAGAAACATTGTTCAGGGAGAACGAAGGCCAAGTACTTTAGACAAAGAGAGCAATAAGATTTTCTCAGTCTCAGAAACCACTGGTTTTCAGTCAGCACCAGAGCAAGACTACAATGAACTCAAAGTTAAACGTAACATCTGAACCAAAAACCAGAAGGGCAATGACAGGGAAATCCACTCAGGAAGGAGAAACATGTCTCATCTGCATGTTAGATAGCATCATCTCATAATCATGTGGTGCCAAACTGAAAATCTCACAATTTACAGTCCATAGAATGGGAACGAAGTATAACACGCTGAGCTACTGCTGCGACAAATGCCCATGATATCTAAGAAAACAAATGTGAGTCTTGGGATAAAAAATACTTTCAAGGACTGAACAAAAGTACTCAAAGGGTAGCTATTACTGAACCTACAGATGGGCTACATGGGGAGAGAGCCGCGCAACTCATGGCTCATTCTTTACCATACAGACCTGCACTCTCCCAATATGCTAACTAGTGATGTCAGGTTGACTCTGGGTTCTTAGTGTTCTGTTTCTTATTCTGGTAATATGCTTCAGATGGAACGACCTTTTTAAAATGTTCTTTAGATGTTTTACTTTAATCACGTGAGTGGACACATGTGTACTTTGGCCCATAGTATGTTTACCTGTGGAAGCAGAAGAAGCATCAGATTCTGTGAAGCTGGAGTTACAGGTGCTGGTAAATGAACCCTGGTCCTCTTCAAGAGTATTACATGTTCTTACCTGCTATGCTGTCTCCCAGGCAATAATTCAAAGATCTTAGATCTTCCCACACTTTTTTGTCAGTGTTATTTCAGCAATTCAAAATTTCAAGATAGTATAAAATCTTTAATTTCTAAGATTAACTTATTCTAAAGGAAGAAAATTTGAAAGGCAAAGTGGGAAAATCTTTAGTGAATTAAAGAAAGCTAGCACTACCTGAAACATAAAGGACTTAATTTACATAATTTCTTTTATAGCCCATACTTATATAGTTCATGGGGAAATGTTTCCAGATAGTTGGCTAATCACCTACCTTGTGGTTGTCGACTGGGATGGTATATCTGAAGGTCAAATGGCTGTGCACTGGTCTTCTGAATCACAGTGACATTCTGCCCTGTCCACTTGTTGGCTTTGGCCAGTGTATTGGTCCTCCAATCTGTCCAGTACACTTCGCTCCCATACAAAGACACAGCAAAAGGATGTGACAGGTACTCATGTCCTCGGATAATTTCTATCATGTTTGTTCCATCATAGAAGGCTGAATAAATAGCATCTGACCTAGAGAAAGGTCAGTACATCAATGGTTTATCAAGACCACTGAAGGAATCCAGTGTTATAGTTATGTAATTAGACAAATGATATTTAAAATAGTCCTATGGACCTATATCTTATACTTTCCAAAACAAAACAAAACAAAACAAAGTACTGATTCTGATACATGGTGCACATATATTAAGATACTTAACAATATAGTTAGAAATTCTACTCCAAGTAGAAGATGAGCATCGAAGAATCTCCAGTGTGAGATGGTTGAATTAGTGGCAAGCCTATCTCTTGGCATGAAAAACCCCTTGCTTCAACTGTAGACAGACTGCTGTCCAAAAAGGACAAAACCTGGAAGCAAGTAAGTCGACAACCTAGCTCTGCCAAGACAAGGTAGGTAAGTCCTTCATAATTCCTGCTCTACAATCAATGTCTGTCAGAGAAACGGGACCAAAAGGCTGAAGATTGATGCTGTAATGTATGGAGAGAAAACAGGAACTGTCCAGGCAGCCACTGATAGGTCATTTCTTAGTTTTGGAAGATGCAGGCCCTGCACTTCCTACATAATCAGATATATTTATTCATCTCAGGTCTCTGAGGTGGTTGAAGAATAGATAGCTAGAGTCTCATAGTTAAATTTTGAGTTGTTTAGGAATCAAGAGGGTGTTCTGGATCTAAGAAGATGTTTTTAATAGTGATGCAAGTTAGTATGAAAGCTGAGTCAGATATAGAACTTTAAACTCATGGAGATGGTTAGATGGTAGAATGTTAAAGTCAGGGGCCAAATATGTATGAACTGGACGGGAATGTATGCTGGGCCATTTAACCCTCATAAATGTGGCATATTTATTTCTGTTGTTTTGTATAGTATTTACTGTTATAAGAGAAGGAACCATTTGTTGGACTGAAAGGGGAAGCTGTTGGGGGGAAGAGGGTGGAAGGGTGGGGCAGGAGGGGGGAGTAGAGAAGGGATTGTGACTGAGATGTAACTTGAAGAAATAAAAAAATAAAGTATATATAAAAAATAATCTAGAGCTGGGCGGTGGTGGCGCACACCTTTAATCCCAGCACTTGGGAGGCAGAGGTAGGCGGATCTTTGCAAGTTCGAGGCCAGCCTGGTCTACAAAGCGAGTCCAGGACAGCCAGAGGTAAAAAAAAAAAAACCCGCGCAAAAAAAACAAAAAAAAAAAAAAAAAAAAAATCTAAAAAAAAATAAAAAGATTCTGAGGGGGGCAATGGTGTTAATTAAAATGAGTAACCATGATAAGAAAGGAAGTGAAATAAAAGCAAAGATAACTAAAAAAAAAAAAAAAAGAAGAAAGAAAAAGAAAGAAAGCTGAGGAATTAAATGAAAACACAGGAAAACATTTTTAACCTGGCATCTGTCCAAACTATTCTTCTTTCAAAGTGGTCCACAGTCAGCCCGTTAGGCCATGCCCCAGTTTTCATGTCTTTGTAGATGGTTTTTCTCCCAGCACCACTCATAGAGGCAGATTCGATGCGAGGGAAGTTGGCATCCCAGTCTGTCCAAAAAAGAATTCTGAAGAAAAACAAATAATGGCATCATTTCAGTCTTTCATTTCCAGTGTTAATCTCATACCCACCACATGGGGAAAGTTCCTAAGTAAAAAGTTGCAAGAGAAATTACAATATTTTCTAACCCAGAAGCTTCAAGCTCATAGGAATAGTTAATAACTTAACCATGTTAAGTTCATGCAGGTGGAATTATAGCTTGTGGAATATCTGGAAGATACTGTTGTAATAAGGAGTAGTAGTTCGTAAATATCTACTTATACAATAATCTCACAAGAGGAAGAATGAGGCACGTTTAGGCTCAGAAAAGGGTCAGAGCTCAAAAGTATAATCATTGGAAAGAGGAAATGGAAGTGTTACAGGGCAACCTCAGGGCAGGTAAGTAGGTGTCACAGCATCAGGGGACTCTTGGGCATTTTATTCGTAGGAGTTGGAACAAGACTCCTAAAAACAATATGTGTCTGCAGATTACAGATTAGCTGGTTAATTAGAACTGCACTGATTGTTGAGATAGGAAAGTTCCAGATCCAAACCTAATTCCCATATCTTGGGCTAGTTTTATAACCCAAAGAACCACCATTCCTTGCCCCCTCTCTATCAGAACTAACACCTTTTAACTAAAGGAAAAACCCTGGGAGTGTTTTAACAGACCACAAAGCTTCCAATCACGTACCCTAAGAATGTTGTCATAACTCATTTGATGACCTGCAGAAAAGCTTTCCCTATCTTTCTGTGACTAAATCTCTCATGGACCCACCAATGTATTTTAAACTTGTCTTGCCTGAGACATGACTTTCTTTGTTCTAAAAACTATTAAACTTCATAAATCTGGTAGAACATTGGAAAATGGAGTGGGTGGTATGGTCATTCGAAATGGCTCTAGAATAAACTATTACTTGTCCCCATTAGGATGAGAGATTTGTTTTTGCTTTTTTGTTTTGTTTTGTTTTTGTTTTTTTGTTTTTGTGAACAATATGTTTCTCAGAAACTCATAGTGATATTCTTTTTAAAGTCATTAACAACTTTTGAGTATTTTCACAGATATGCTGATGAGACAATTTCTTAAAAAAAAAAGATCAAATTGTTTGGTTTTGGCCATGGAAATATTTGATATGTGGGAAAGGATAAATGTAAACAATATTACCCTGGGATTACAGCTTTGATAATTATTATTTTTTTAATTTTGAAATTATTTCTATTTATGTGCATGCATATATAGACTTAGTTGCCTTTTTCAAAAGATTAATTTATTTATTTTAATGTATATGAGTGCTGTATCTGCATGTACATCTGCATGCCAGAACAGGACATCAGATAACATTATTGATGGTTGTGAACCACCATGTGGTTGCAGGGAATTGAACTCAGGACTTCTGGAAGAGCAGACAGTGCTCTTAACCACTGAGCCAACTCTCCAGGCCCCAGTTTTGATAATTATTGAAGCTGAGTGGTAAATTCAATTGAGTTTATCATGCAACTAATTTTAGTTTATGTGTTTGATTATTTTTCTAATAAAAATTTAAAATATAAATATCTCAAAATTACATAATAAAAATATTAAAATATACTAGAAGATATATACAAAATGTTCAACATTTATTTCTTGGCATTTAAAAAATGAAAATAATTTAAAGATAATATTGTTTTGAGAAAATATTAACTGTAATGTTAAGGTAGAATAATATTATATGAAAATATAAAAATGCCCAATTAAAAAATATTGTATTAAATAGAACATGGAACAAATATTTATTGCTGAGGTTGGTTCACTCTTCAGTTAATTAATTGGAGAGGATAAAATGTTGCAGGCTTGGATCCTAACAATTCATCTCCAGCAATCTTTAGCATGAACCTGGGAGAGAGGGATGGAAAATAAGACTAAAGTCTCCTGGAATAGCCAACTTAATTCAGAGTATCAGGTAACTTATACTCCGATGGTTTAGAAGAGTCACCTGAGTAAGGTGTCTAATCAAAAGGATAAACCACAATTGGCAAAAACATGTTTTTCCATAGAGACACAAAAATAACAACAGCTGAAGTAAACTCACTCCTATATGTTATACTGTGGAGGAGCAAGAAAACATGTTCCAAGAACAATTCTGTGTTTTGACGAAACTGATGTCACAAAAATCTTTTCTTCTTGCAGTTTTCTCACAAACACTCAGAATTCTCACAGGACTCCATTCTTGGACAGTAAGCAATTCTTGCCCTCCTCTTGGACACTAAGCATTTCTTGCCCCCCTTTATGTTGAGTCTAACACTCTAACAGGTTAACAAAAATACTTTTGAGATGTATTAACTTAACAAAAACCTAGTTTTCCACCAATCAAAACTAAGAGTATGATCAGATAGCATCTATGGCTTAAAGCAGAGTTTTCCCTATCTTGACTAACAAGCCTAACTGATGTGTCTACTAATATATTTGCAAAGAGTCTTGATTTGTGACTTTGTTGATACTATGAAATATTTATGAATCATCACTTACATTTGCCTCAAGAATAAACCATCTCTTATTCCTTTTACAGTGAAAAATGTTTATTTTTGTTTATTTTTTTATTTTTCTGTCTTATGTTTATTTGTTTGTTGTTTTGAATGGCATATCTTTGTGTTCACTTAAAAAGGCACTATAAGCTCTCAAATATGCTTCTAGTAGAAAAGTATAGAATAGAACACTGTAGCATTCTTGCATGGGTGACCCCCCCCATGTCTTCATTTTGTCATTAAACAGTAGTGTGTGTGTGTCTGTGTGTCTGTGCATGTGCATGTCTGTGTGTGAATGTGTCTGTCTCTGTGTGTGTTTCTTCTGTAGTGAGTAATTGTGATATTAAACTTCCATCAATTTTGGTGGGAAACGTTAGTCACTTTCTAGAGAAGAGTATGTTCTAAAAATAGTTGTCTTTAAACTGTTTTTAACCTTGCCACAACACAGCTAACACAAGTGATATTCACGGATGATTTCATAGATCATTGTTTCATAAAATTCTCAGCAATCTTTTGTGAGTTTTACAAGGTAGTGTTATAGCAACATTTTTTTTTGCTATTCTTTTTTTAAATGATAAAAAATGTGTTAGCGTTACAATGATTGTATCAGTTCCTCAAGTACAATAAGGATCTTACTTTGTATAATACAGAAATGTTCAGTAACAATTGCTTTTAAAAGAGAAGCTATGGGCTACATTTCTGTACTTTTCCCATTCATGGATTAGTCTGTGGTCAGATTAAGCTGGGTAATTGACCATGAACAACCTGAACTATTGTAGGCTAATCTGTCAGGTGGAGATTAAAAAGGTGAAAGAAAAAGAGGTTATCTTTGTCTTTTAAAGCTAACATTGGATAGAAATTACAGTAATTTAGAGTATTTTCAGAGTAAATTTAAAATAATTGCCTCACTAATGTTCACAATGCCTGGCTCTACTTTGGTCAATGCAGTCCTTACAGTTGAGATCAATTACTAGGACATCTGAAAGGTAAATGTGAGAAGGAACCAAGCTGCCCTCTGGGTACCCAGTGTGAGGACTGTGAAGTTCAAGAACATTGGAGGACCCTGTGCTCTCAAAACTGCTGGTAACTCCCCAGTAAGAAGCTTGGTGTTTCATAGGTTCTCATCTTCCTTCAGGGCATTTCAGCAATAAATTCAACTTAAAATGGAATGAAAGAAGAAGTTGTCTATTCCCTAAGAGCCATATGACCATCCTAGAATTGTTACATGAGACTGAGTAGAAACCCTGAACACTAGGAATGTAGGGTGAAGGCAGATATGTTTTTTAATGTAAAATGAAGGTCAATAGTTGTGTGCTAGGAAGCAAGATGGTTGTGAAAGCAGTACTATTATTAATCATCTATAAAACATGTCACAAACACAAAAACTGGATACAGGAAGTTCATATGAGACAAGCATGTTGTGTAGCACAGATTTATGACATTCATTTGAGGTTTTTTTGTTTGTTGCATTTTGGTATTTTTTTGTTTTCTTTGAAACACTGAGCAAACAAAGTGATTAGTGACAAGCCTTTCTTTTTCTTTGATATTAGAAACAAATTTTATAGCATTCCTCATTAATTTTCCTTTTCTATGTATTTGAGTCCTTGAAGGTGGTATACAAACAAAGACAGAACACAGGCATAGATTTATTTAACAAGAACCATGAGCCTTTCTATACTTTAAGAGCTGTGATGTAATTCAGACTTTCAAGTAAATTTCCTTGCCATGAGAAAGCTTTTGATGTAATAGTGAATATAAAATTATGTATTCAAGTCATGCTTCTCAAGAAAAATTGTCCTAAAATAAAAAGTTTCAAACTAAGTTTAAATTCTGTTGGAACTCCTATCAATACAATTTCAAAATTTCCTCATATTTCATGAAAGTTTTGAGAAATAAATGGTAATGTCTCTTTTAAATAACAATAAAATGATAATGAAGTTTAAGTAATTTTATTTTACATTGTTGGTTTTCCATTTTAGTTTGACCTTGCATCATGCTTGTGTATGTATGAATGAGTATGTATGTTTCTTTGTATGTGTGAATATATGTTTGTGTTGTATATGCTTTGTGTATGATTTATATATATATGTATGTCTGTGTATGTGTGTGCGTTTGTGTAGTATATGCTGTATATATCTGTCTGTGTTTGTGCTGTATGAGTGTACATATGTATGTGTGTATTTTTATTATGTATTTTGTGTGTGTCTACATATATGTGTGTTTGTGCTGTATATGGTGTATGTGTGAGTTGGTTTGTGTTATATATGCTACGTGTGCTTTTTCTTACAGTTTTAGTCTAGATATGTAAAATGTAATATTTAAAATAATCTAAAAAGTTTTCACCAGAATATACAATAGCTGGCACTATTTAAGCAAGTATTAAAATGAGCTTGCAATTACTGTGCTTTAAGATGGTCAAATGAATTCACATTATAACTATTCCACCATTTTATTTAACAACTATAGGTAAAAATACATTCAAATCTTGATAGCTAAAACTTTCAGTTCACCCTTACAGGAGAAAGAAGCAATAGTGTCATCTGTTACTTATTCAAGAAACAGTTCAAGACATGTTATTTCCTACCCTGTTTTATTATATATTTCAATTACCTCATCAATGCTGTGATTATATAAGTTAACCTTCAATATCCTACCCTAAGTTAATAGTAGAAAGCATTCTCTCATGGAGGACTTTATAAGTCCCGTTACACATGGACCCCTTGGAGGAGTTTTACAGGTTCTGTTATATAGGGCTAGATTTCTTTGTCAACATTAAACTCTCACAGGGACCCTTCTGCTTAGTGTTTTCACTTAGTTTGTGTGTCCTTTGTATTTCTGTTTCATTTTCTTCTTTTCAAGTTGGATGCTATGCAAAAACAAATGGAGACAAATAAGATCACCCTTTTCCTGTGAATACAATGTTTAGGACATGAAATCTTTCTCAAATTAGCTGACTTTACACATTGTCCCCTAAACTTCCTTCCCCTGTTTGTGTTTGCCTCTCTCTTATAATCTGTGCCTGGGAAAATGGTCTCATTTTCTTCCTCATGATAGAAGGCACACTACAAATGTGACTTGATTCAACATATCACTTTTTGTTATGCAGAATGATTTTTGTGATGATTTATTGCTTGTACAACTTACCAGGAGTGATGAGTGGAAGCTCCCTATCAATAAGAGTCACAGAGGGAATTATAAGCTGGAAGCTTGGTAAGTGGTACAGGGATAAGGACACTAATCTCCTTGTACTTGGGGAGCAGATTGTTGAAAAATAAGAGCCTTCCTCATTTAAGTTCACAGATCTTTTCAAGGGAGGTTCTATCACAGTAGCTAAGGAAGAAAGTGTGTAAGATAGACTATAGACTACAGAAAACATTTCTGGGCTAAAAGAAACATTACCTTTCAGTTCCTTGACCCCAGTTCTTCCAAGGTTGAAAAAGAGGCAGAAATCCGGTATTTCAAGTGAAATTCCCCAATAGTTGAAGTATTTGTGATGGACTCAAAACATTTAAAACCCCATAGAAGATAAACCCACTTGCTGGAGTTGCTAATTTAGTACCTCTTCCCTAGGCAAGCTGTTCACCCTGTAAATGTAGTGTATAAGCTGGGAAGAAGAAAAAGACCTCCAGATATGCTGGTGTTTAAGTACTGGGGATAGAACACAGCAGCAGCCAAACATGGATCGGAACCTCAACAAAATCGAAGGTTGGGGCATCTTTTCACCTCTGCGTCCCATTCAGTTTCCTCTAGGCTCACACAGCTCTGACTTATGATTCCTAAACACTGAATATAAAAGTACAGACCGAAAATAGTCCTTTTAAAATATTTTGCAGACTTGACAAAACCTTTAATCTAAAACTTCCTTAGGTAAGAAATAAATAATTCATGGAATTCAAAGGTGGTCTCTCATGTTGACTGAATATTTCCTTCCCACAAAAAGTCCCTTATATTTAAAACAAAAAAGCTGAAATCCAAAAGGTCACACATTTGGTTTTTCCAGAGAGCAAAGGACTGGGCAGGAATTAGAACTCATGGTTTCTAAGTCTGGGGTTTTTCTTTTGCAACATACAAATTGAGCACACAAGGGACAAGGTAGACAGCAACTAGATCACTCAGCATCTAGCATTGTTTTCCGGCTCAGGTGCTTTTTTTTGTACTTTTTTTTCATTTATTTTTTATTTCTTCAAGTTACATCTCAATCGCAGCCCCCTCCCTATTCCCCCTCCAGTCCCACCCTCCCACCCTCAACCCTCCATCCTCTTCCCTTATTTTTTCTTTTAAGTTTAAGGTATATCTTATTTCCCCCTACAGTTTCCCCTTTCAGTCCAACAAATGGCTCTTTTTCTTATAATAATAAATACAATACAGTACAACAGAGGTAATTAGGCCACAGTTATGAGGGTTATATGGCTTACCGTACATTCCCAATGACCAGTCCATATATATTTGGTACTTGACTTTAACATACTACTATCTAAACATCTCCATGAGTTTAAAGTTCTATATCTGACTCAACATTCATACTAATTGCAACACAATTTTAAAAGTATCTTCTTAGATCTATAACACTCTCTTGACTCCTAAACAACTCAATATTTAATTATGAGACTTTATCTATCTGTTCTTCAATCACCTCAGAGACCTGAGAGGGATAAATATATCTGATTTTATAGGAAGTACAGAGCCTGCAGCTTCCCAAACTAAGAAATGACATACCAGTGGCTGCCTGGACAGTTCCCATTTTCTCTCCATACATTACAGCATCGATCTTCAGTCATTTGGCCCCGTTTCTCTGACAGACATTGATTGTAGAGCAGGGGTTATGAAGGACTTACCTACCCTGTCTTGGCAGAGCTAGGCTGTTGACTTTCCTGCTTCCAGGTTTTGTCCTTTTTGGACAGCATTCTGTCTACAGTTGGAGCAAGGGGCTTTTCCTACCAAGAGATAGGCTTGCGACTAATTCTATCATCTCCCACTGGAGATTCTTCGATGCTCATCTTCTACTTGGGGTAGAATAGGGGGTGCTGTCAGGAGTTGATATGTGTTGATATAAAAAAATCTAAAGTTACGAAAACATCTTTGAATGCCATGTTCTGCAGATCTCTTGAGGTTTTTGAAGAGGCCCTATCTATCTCTTCTATTAGGGTAAGCAGATGTTGCTTGTCTCTTAGCAGGTTTATTTCTGATTAGCTTAGCAAGTAACTATAATAGGCTGTCATAGTACCTAACAGAATGACTGGCTTGAATAACCATTAGTTTGCATTTCTTAATTATCCTAAACAGTTTATGACAGTAAGTAGTAAAAGGCTAAAACATCACATTTCATTTTTTTTTCTTTACCTCCTAACCCTTCCATCCCATTTCTCTGGGGTGGAGTGTCCTTATATAACAGTCCCTCATCTCAGTTGAGAGGATGTATGAGGGCCAAGAGCCTCTTCATTCATTGGGGATCTACGAAGCAGTACCATCAGTGAAAAGTGTCTCGTTGCCCGGGAGAGAGAACTACTAAACAAAGAAACCAATAAGCATACAATAGATAAAAAAGACTAAAAAATAGAAAAAATATAACTAATATATAAAAATAAATAAAAAATAAAAATTAAAAATAAGAAGTCTATGTCCAAGTTCCCTTTGGTGTGTTAGTTGTACTATGGATACCTTCTACTATATAGCTAAAATCCTACTATAAGTGAATAGATGCCATATGCGTCCTTCTGAGTCTGGGTTAGTTCACTCAGGATGAGCTTTTCTAGTTCCATCCATTTGGCTGCAAATTGCATAATTTCATTGTTCCTGATAGCTGAATAATATTCCATTGTGTACCACAGGTGTTTTTTTTCTCTCAAAACTTCCCAATAGTCAGCATCTCACTGCTAAACTCCTTTAAGCCTATTTCAATTGACTCTAAGAACACACAAAATAAATAAAGGGTGAGGTGGTTAACATCTGTGACTATGCAGGACAAAGGCTTCCCCTGGGGTTTATAGCCATTAGAAAAATTATAGCATCCCTCAGGCAGCACAAAAAGAAATTCATTAAATTACTGCTTTGTAAAAGAACTACAATTCCTTCCAATAGTGCTTCCTTCCCAAAATTAATAGGAAGATATATTCTGGTTCAGAAAATATTTGAGTAAGAAACTCTGTAACCAAACCTTTGCTAATGTGCTCACATTTGACGTTTTGCTGCTATGCTGGTACACACAGGCACATAGTCGTAAATATAATGATGTATAAAATAAGCATTTTGCCTCCTCACTTAGACCATTAAATTGGGGGAGCATTTCTAGGACAAGGAGAAACTGCTAAAGGTAAGCTCCTTACCCATATCTCGGGTCCAGTGCAATGGCCCTGGGATGCTCCATGGCTCCAGCTATCAGTGTAGCTCTCAGAGAGCCATCAAGTTTAGACACTTCAATTTGGTCCAGATTGCTGTCTATCCAGTATATGTTGCCTGCTATCCAGTCAACCGTCAGGCCTTCTGGGGTTGCCAAGCCATGTTCCACAACCACTTCTATGGCACTGACACCTGTGGTAAAAAAGACGCCAACGTTCAGAGCCGTTCAAAGGAGATACAGAGGACACGGCTGCTTATGCTCGTAGTCACAAGTGCATCAGTTTTGAAGGTCCTAGTAGAAAATGATGCTTAAAAGAGAAAACAAATTCCAATATTTATAGTACCTGGTCTTCTTCACCACACATTTTCACTCTCACAAACCCTCCCAGAACTTTTGTAGAATACAGAGTGATAGCAGTATGAAATTATAATACAGTTGCATCATGTTTGGGCCTGTGTTGGCAGAATGAGAAACTTATTAAAACAATAAATTGTGGTGAGGAGACTTAAGTAATTTAATTAAAAGGCTTGCCTTCAAAGAGGGAAGTAAAGAGAAAAAGTCTACGTGAGTTAACGTGCATTGTGAATGATAACCACCACTACTTTCTGTCTTTGATTAAACATCATAGATAATTTCACCATTTTCACATATAACCACAGAAAATTTAAACCCTAAGCCACACTCATCCTCTTTCCTGGAACACTGATTAGTAGCAGGCCAGAAAGATCCATTTAAGAGAAAAAGTGTTAGTATGGGCTACATAAAAATCACAAGTTGGGTAATGCCTGCCAAATTTATTTGTCTACTACTTAAGTTTTTTTTTTTTTCAAAAATAAATCAATCAAACAAACAAAAAACCTATCATTTTACAGCCCTCTTCTAATGCTATATTCATGACACTGTAAACATTCATGACATTATAAAGTTTAAGCAGGTAACAAACTTGTTCTCTAAAATCACTGTTTTTATTCACTACATTAACATAAGCCATAGGAGACCATTTTCATATATTAAGTATATTGTGTTTAAAAAATACTAATTTTGAAATTGCAATGGTGATTTCAAGAGAAATTAATAATTGGGTCACAGTTAAAATTGCAAACTCACAAAAAAAAGAAACTTTTAAAAGAGAAGCACCATATAACTTTATCTCAAACAATACATGTTGTTCCTTAGACAAAAGAAATAAGTTTAATTATAGCAAAAATCAGGCCATATCTATGAAAAAATATTATTTTTAAAAATTGTGTTGAGATATGTTAACCAAATAAAAATTGTCTACTTTAACTCCCAAGTCAAATCACTAGTATAAAGGAACCAATCTTTCCTTTTCCTCATAGGAGACAATTTTTTTCTCCACAACTTTCAGGAAAATTCAACAAAAGACAATAGATGAGTACTTCTGGGCCTGATCATGTTTCTCCCCTAGCACATCTTCATATATGTACTTAGTCTTCTGTTTGCACACACAGAGAACTCACAATAAATAACTGATCAAAATTTTTTCTGACCCTATATATTGCTATTCAGAACTAAATTCATCATTCAGTGAAATGACAACACACATACCTCCACTCTCCGAAAGCTTGCCCCTGTATATTCTGTCCTCCACAACATCTGTCCAATAAAGTAAACTTTGATTGAAGTGAAAATCAAGTGCTATGGTGTTTCTCAGACCAGGAACGAGTAGACTGTAGTCTCCTTTATGCAGATCAATCCTTCGAATTTCATGGCGTATAGAAAAGATGATGAATGCCTCAAAGGAATCTGCAATAAAAAAAAAGGAATTCCATTTTAGTAGAATTAAGAAAATATTTTTACTGTGCATAAGTTAAGTAAAACGCCCTAGATAAAATTCAATTTGTTAACTTTCTGATTGGATCTGAGGCCAGTCCATTAGAAGGAAACCATGTTAGCCTTTGTTAAAAGTGCCTTGAACTTGTATCCAGATAGGTCATAAGTCCTAGATAAGTACCTAATTCTATTATTCTGTTGAATGAACATAGTAAAATTATTCCTAGTTGCTTATTGCTATACCCATAGGTCAGAGATTCTCTTACCCTGCATCATAGAAGGTTCCACTTATAGTAAATGGCAATTAACAGAGAGACCCACAAAAAATTGGTCAATGAGTAGAGAATAAGAGAAGGGAGAGTGCTAGGCAATGAATGGAATAAATATATCATTCTTCTCCCTTACAAAGCTCAGGGATGCCTCCATGCCTGGAGACACAGCATTCTTAAGTCTGGTCTGCATACCTGGAGTGAGACTCTTGGGAGCACTGTGAAAAATGTATAATTAGAGAGTTGACCATCCATAGAAGTATTAATTTTGTGATTTTATTTCCTTTCTATCAAAGACATGTCAATAAATGCTGATCCATTTCTCTCTTTTACCAAGCACTGTGTAAGATAAAATATAGCTTCTACCTATGAGCAGATTCTCCCAGCACTCAGGAGGCAGAGGCAGGTGGATCTCTGTGAGTTCAAGGCCAGCCTGGTCTACAAAGGGAGTCCAGGACAGCCAGGGATACACAGAGAAACCTCTCTTAAAAAACTAAAAAAAGAAAAAGAAAAGAAAAGGAGAAAAAAAAAAGAATGCAGTGTCTTTAAGAGAAGGCACTCCGAGTCTCTTAATTTTGTACCCTACACATCCGAGATAGCATTCTGTTTATAGGATCACTGCACCTTCTTCACTAAAGCACTGATGCTATTAACTCACAAACTTCACAGTCCCCAAAGAAGCTCTACGAGTACATGTTTATAGAGGGGCAGGGCACGGCAATATTTTATATTAGTGAAATGAGTTTTTATATAGACACCATTATTTGTTTTGCAGATTATCCTTAAGAATTAACTTTTATTTCACTATTTATGTTACTTGAAATTTTAAGGTGACTCTTGAAAGAATGTGTCTGTGTAGATTTGCACATATGTGTGTGTGGACAGACAGGTGCACACATATAAACTTTAACCCTAGATCTTTGTTTCCTGACTAACTCCTCAATGATGATTTGAATGTTAAAATATGCTAATTTTGAGATCAAGCATAATGAGAATCATAGATCAGAAGAATACACATTATCATACCAAAAGAGGAATAATTTCAATTTGTTGCTATGCTGGATTACTTATGGGCCTAACCAGTAATTTTATGCAGAAGAAAAATGGTTTTTGATCCTTAGACTCACAGATTCAGTTCATATATGCAAGCTGGTAGTATCTACACTGATGTGCAAGATAATTGGCACATATACAAACATAATCTGCTAGGGCAAAGATAATATAATATGACTTATGGGGGGAGTGGACCAATGATTTTGAGTTATTTGAGAAGACAAAATAGCACTGCATATAGTTTATTTAAACTTTTAAGACACCTTTGACAAATTTCTATGTCAATAATTCTTTATAAATGCAGCTAACATAGAGTTAGGAGAGAGTATTTTTCATATGTAGGCATTAGCTGGATTTTCAATTCAATATACAAATTATCTTCAAAGTGAGCACACTGAGGGAAAAAGGAGAGAAATCTGCAGGACCCCTCTGCCATCTGCCTTTCTCTGACAATAATATACCCCCAAAATATGAATCTCTCTCCCTCCCTCCCTCCCTCTGGCCTCCCCAACACACACACACACACACACACACACACACACACACACACACAGTGGGACTTTTGAGAAAGCATTAGAAAAACAGACAATACCATTACCTTTGTCCCATACTAGCTTGTTTTGTCTTTTCTGTGCCATGAAATCTGTGCAAGTTTCATTGCTATGATTTATATAGCCCAAGATTAAAACAGACCAATGAAGCAGAGAAACAAAATACTATATTAAAAAACAAAACAAAACAAAGCTCATGGATTGTTGCAGAAGAGGGGTCAGGAAGATTCTGAGACAGATGTCAGTGTTAAATTCAAGGGAAAAGTGTTTACCAGACCCAGACACAACAGGCAGTTGTACATATGAACACCCAATGATTGTAACAGCATGTGCAAAAACTCAACATGCTCCAGCCAGAAAAATCCTAGCATAGAGGAGGAAGGGTAGTCATGAAACTCTTCTGCTAGCTGAGGTGAAGAAGAGTCAGTTATCTTTATGGACACAGCCAAGGTAGGTAGACTGCATGCCAGGACAGGCCCCGCTCTCAAAACTAGCAGCTAGACAGTATATACTATACTTGATGAGGAAAGAGAGACAGAGAGGGAGGGAGACAGAGAGGGAGGGAGAGAGACAGAGAGAGGAAGAAGTCTCAAAGCTGGGTGAGTGAAACAGGATGGAAGATTGAGGATATACTTAGCAGAAGAATTGGGGGTAAATATTCAAAATATCCCCAAAGAATTAATAAAACATATATATTGGTTTTGGAATTCATACACCAAAGAAGCAGTTTCTTTTATCTTGAACTTAAAAGAAACTTGAAAACTTTAGATTTATATTCAGTTATAAAAGGTATTAGTGAGTTTTTGTTTCTGGAATTTGCAGACACTTGAAAGTATTCTGATGAAAGAATGCATATGAGTACATTCTGAAGAAAGGATCTCATACTTATGATATTGAGTTTTCTGTTTTCTTTGTATCTTAGCTGACAATCCGATAATGCCTAAGTAATGCCCAAGAAAACATAACACTGGGGGAAATAGTTTAAAAATCCAGGATTTGAATCGATATATTGCTTTTGGTAGGATGGCCTTTTTTATTATATTTATCCTACCTATCCATGAGCATGGGAGATCTTTCCATCTTCTAAAGGCCTCTTCCATCTCTTTCTTCAGGGGCTTGAAGTTCTTGTTGTACAGGACCTTTACTTGCTTGGTTAGAGTTACCCCCAGGTATTTTATGTTGTTTGTGGCTATTGTGAAGGGGGTTGTTTCCCTTATTTCTTTCTCAGCCCATTTGTTTGTCGTATAGAGAAGGGCTTCTGATTTTTTTGAATTAATTTTGCATCCTGCCGCCTTGCTGAAGGTGTTTATCAGCTGTAAGAGTTCTCTGGTGGAATTTTTGGGGTCGCTTATGTATATTATCATATCATCTGCAAATAGGGATAATTTGACTTCTTCGTTTCCAATGTTTATGCCCTTGATCCCCTTTAGTTGTCTTATTGCTCTAGTAAGAACTTCAAGTACTATATTGAAGAGATATGGTAAAAGTGGACATCCTTGTCTTGTCCCTGGATTTAGAGGAAATGCTTCAAGCTTCTCTCCATTTAATTTGATGTTGGCCACTGGCATGCTGTGTATTGCCTTTATTATTTCTAGGTATGATCCTTGTATGCCCGTTCTCTCCAGAACTTTTAGCATGAAGGGGTGTTGGATTTTGTCAAGTGCTTTTTCTGCATCTAGTGAGATTATCATGTGATTTTTTTCTTTCATCTTGTTTATATGGTGAATGACGTTGATAGACTTTCTTATGTTGAACCATCCCTGCATTCCTGGGATGAAGCCTACTTGATCATGGTGTATGATACTTTTTGATGTGTTCTTGAATTTGGTTTGCTAGTATTTTATTAAGTATTTTTGAATCTATGTTCATGAGGGAGATTGGTCTGTAGTTCTCTTTCTTTGTTGGGTCTTTGTGTGGTTTAGGAATCAGGGTGACTGTGGCCTCATAGAATGAGTTTGGCAATGTTCTTTCAGATTCTATTTTGTGAAAGAGTTTGAAGAGTATTGGTGTTATCTCCTCTTTGAAGGTCCGGTAGAATTCTGTGCTAAAGCCATCTGGCCCTGGGCTTTTTTTGGTTGGGAGATTTTTAATGACTGTTTCTATTTCCTTAGGAGTTATAGGGCTGTTTAATCTATTTATCTGATCTTGATTTAGCTTCGGTAGGTAGAATCTATCAAGAAAATTGTCCATCTCACTTAAGTTTTCAAATTTGGTGGAGTATAGTTTTTTAAAGTAGGGTCCAAATATTCTCTGGATTTCCCCAGTGTTGTTATTTCTCCCTTTTCATTTTGATTTTGTTGATTTGGGCTTTTTCCTTCTGTCTTTTAGTTAATTTGGCTAAGGGTCTGTTTATTTTGTTGATTTTTTTGAAGAACCAACTCTTGGTTTCATTGATTCTTTGTATAGTTCTTTTTGTTTCTAAGTGGGAACTGTCCAGGCAGCCACTGGTATGTCATTTCTTAGAAATGACAGAAGCTGCAGGCCCTGTACTTCCTATAAAATCAGATATATTTATCCCTCTCAGGTCTCTGAGGTGGTTGAAGAATAGATAGCTAGAGTCTCATAATTAAATTTTGAGTTGATTAGGAGTCAAGAGAGTGTTATAGATCTAAGATGATTCTTTTAAAATTGAGTTGCAAGTTAATATGAATGTTGAGTTAGATATAGAACTTTAAACTCATGGAGATGGTTAGATAGTAGAATGTTAAAGTCAGGTACCAAATACTTATGGACTGGACATTGGGAATGTACGCTAAGCCATATAACCCTCATAACTGTGGCCTAATTACCTCTTTTGTTTTGTATTGTATCTGATATTATAAGAGAAAGAACCATTTGTTTGACTGAAAAGGGGAACTGTTGGGGAAATAAGATATACCTTAAATTTAAAAAAAAGGGAGGAGGATGGGGGGTTGAAGGTGGGTGGGTGGGACTGGAGTGGGGAGTAGGGAGAGGAACGCCATTGAGATGTAACCTGATGGAATAAAAAATAAAGAGGAAAAAACAAGCAAATAAAACAAATGGTACTACAAAGCAAGGAGACATTGGTATAATAATATTTGTCAAAATAAACTTCAAAGTAAAACTAATGAAAGTAGATAAGAACACTTTGTTCTAATTAAGGGATCAATTAACAAAGTACACATTATTATTCCAACATATATTCGCCAAACTCTGGTGTACCCAACTTCATAAAAAATAGTACTGGAATTAAAGACACAAATTAACATTGACACATTAGTAGTAGGTGAAACTAATATTCCACTTTCTCCAATACACAGGTCATCCGAGCAAAAATAAACAGGGAACATAAGAATTAATTGATACCTTATATCAAGTAAATTGAACAGATCTCTACAGAATATTCTTCCCAAACACCAAGAAAATATGCATTCTACTCTGAAGCCAGTAGAAGCTGGCTTTTAAATATAGAATAGACCACACCTTGGCTACAAACATGTCTTAACAAACCCAGAAAGACTAAAATATCTGTGTACCTGATTTGGCCACAATGCAATAAAACTTAGATTGACAGAAAAAAAAAAAACAAAAAAAAAAACAAACAAACAAAAAAACAAAACAAAACAAAAAAAACAAAAACAAAACTCTAGTAAGCAAACCAATTCATGGAGATTAAAAGTCTCATGACTTGAATGGGTGGAAGAAGAAATCAAGCAAAAAAAACTTTCCTGGAACTAAACAAAAATAAATCACAACATAACAAAATCTCTAGCACATATTAAAGTCAGCCTTATGAGGAACATTTAGAACTCTAACTGCATACAATTAAAACAAGCACAAATAAATGACTATTGATATAACTCATTTTTTTTGGAAAAACAAGTACAAACCATATTCAAACCTAGGCAACAGCAAGAAATAATGAATATTGGAGCAAATAATGAAATAGAAACAAAGAAACAATATGAAGACAAAAGTCCTATAGAGAGTAGTTTGTGAGCAAACATATTAAAAGCTATGTATGAGAATCCTACAGCTAGCATCCTACATGGAGAAAACCTCAAAGTAATTCCATTAACATAAGAAATGAGACAGAGTGGTTGACTACCCCCACTCTTTTTCAGTATTGTTTCCAAGGCACTAGAGTGAGTGATAAGTGAAGAAAAGGAAATTGGAGGGATACAAGCTAGAAATGAGTTCAAACTTAAACCTATTTTCACATGCTATAACATTATACATTAGAGATCTGAAAAAAAATCTATCAGAAAAAATTTCACAAGATCAATAATTTCAGCAATGTGGCAGGATGTAGAATCAACTTGTTCAAAACAACTTTTCTATATATATCAACAACAAACAGAGAGAGAGAGAGATATCATGAATACACTCCTATTCCTAATAAGCAAATATCTAATAATAAATCTAGTCAAAGAAGTAAAAGAAATTTTCAATGAAATTCCTAAATCTCTGAAGAAAGAGATAGAAAATGACACCAGAGAAATGACAAGGTATTCCATGCTCAAGGATTGACTGAGTTAATATTGTGAAAATGACCATTATTCAAAAAACCATTCACAAATTTAGTGAAATCTTAATTAATATCCTAATCTTATTCTTTACAGAAATTAAAAAATAACTACCCTAAATTTATTGTGAAACAAAAGAAAGACTCCTGGTAGAAAAAAAAAAAAACTGATCAAAATGAGCAATGCTGGAAGGAATACTATTCCTGATCTTAAAATATATTACAAAACCATAATAATAAAAATAATATGGTATTACACAAAATCAGGCATATAGACCAATGGAAAAAGGCAAAGGCTCAAACATGATTAGGCATATATAGCTGTCTGATATCAGAAAAATATTTTTAAAATATACACTGGAGAAAAGACATTATTAACAAATGGTGCTCTGATAACTGGAGGTCCACAAGCAGAATAATAAAACTAGACTTCATTCTACAACTTGGCACAAAAAAAAAAAAAACACTTCATATAGATGAAAGATCTCAGTGTGAAAAAATAAAAGATCTCACTGCAATAATAGCTAACTAATACTATGGAAATTAAGCATGCATGTAAAAAATATCCTGTCATGTCCAATTAAAATAGATCCAAAATCCACAAGGAGAAAACACTTAGGTCCCAAGTGAATGAAACCTGAAACACTGAAACACTACAAGACAACATAGGTCTGATATAGGTCTAGGAAAGGACTTTCTGAATAGGATTGACTCTATTAGCTCAGGAATTGAGGCCAGCAATTGACAAATAGGGCCTCATAAAATTAAACAGTTCTTGGTTAGCTAAATAAACAATTGAAAAGCTTCTGTCAGGCAAAGGACACTGTCATTAGAACAAAACACCAGCTTACAGATTGGGAAAAGATCATCATCAACACCATTTCTGACAGAGGGTTAATATCCAAAATATATAAAGAACTCAAGAAATTAAACACCAACAAACTATATAATCCAATCAAAAAAGGGGGTACAGAGCTAAATTGAGAATTCACAAAAGAGGCAATTGAATAAATGCTAAACATCCTTAGTCATCAGGGAAATGCAACTCAAAACAACTCTGAGATTCCGTCTCATAGCCGTTAGAACGGCTAAGACCAAAGAGTCAAGTGAAACTTGTCAAACTGAAAAGGGAGTATTCAAGCACTCTCAGAGCAGGAAAACTATTCAGAGAACCTAGAGAGCTGTGTGCAGTAGTGTGACCACTTTTGTACTGCACTGTTGCCTCTCTTGTACAACATTACTGCAATAATAGCTAACTAATACTATGGAAATTAAGCATGCATGTAAAAAATATCCTGTCATGTCCAATTAAAATAGATCCAAAATCCACGAGGAGAAAACACTCAGGTCCCAAGTGATTGTCTTGTAGTCTGCCTGTGTAGGCCGGCATAATTCTGCTAATATTTTCAATGGCTAGTTTTAGTCAGCAACTGTGGTAACCTGACACACTCTGAGGCTAAAACAGCCAGCTGTACTTAAAAGTCCCAAGCAGGGGCCTGGGCATGAATGCTACTAAACAAATGCACATGTCCCAGTAACCTTGTTTGCTCACTCTTTCTTTTTCATTTTTCCTTCTTCTTTTATTGAGTACTGTGTATGTGTGTGTACATGGTTTTTGTGTATCATGTATGTATATATACTGGTATACAGATGAAAGTACGTGTGTGTTTACACATGATTGTTCAGACTAGAAGTCAACCTCAAGTTTTTTCCTTGATCACTTTATCTCTTATTTGTTAAAAAAAAAAAAAAGGCCTGTTACCCAAACTGGGGTTCACTGATTCAGTCAGACTAGCTGGTCTGTTGAATTAAAAACAGAAAAATGTGTTTTAGTATATACCCATGTCTTGCCTCCTTAGCTGCATGACAGCCTTGAAAAACAAACAAGCAGAAGCCATCAAAGAGAGTATATGGGTTTGGATGAAGCCCAAAGCCCAGTTCCCCGAGAGTCCTTCACTGTAAGAAAAATATCTCTTTAAATATTTAAATATCTTTTATAATACTATATATATATGTGTGTGTGTGTGTGTGTGTGTGTGTGTGTGTGTGTATTCACATATAAATATGGTTCAAGTTATTTTATGAAACTAAATCTAAGGTATAAAATTTTACTACTCTTAAAAAAACCATACAACTATACTTTAGTTAACTTCAAGTAGGAAAAAAGAAAGTTTATTTATAAATGAAAAAATAAACTTAATTTTATGATGGGGTGATCTATTATTTATTCTAAATGTTAATTAATCTGTTCTTGTATGTCTGCTTGCTATATGAGTCCATGCACACCTTGCTTGCTAACATTGTTTCTGATTGGCTTTAATAAAATTCTGAGGCCTGTGATTGGGGCAGAGAGAGAGGCAGGTGGAGGTAAAGTTGACAGGATTTTGGGGAGAGGAGAAATGAGGAGAAAGATCAGGAGAAAAAGAGGAGAAGAATCATGCCATGACACTTAGTTGAAAGGTAATATCTCCACGTGGCCTGGAACATCAACATAGCATGGAGAATAATAGCCCAGGGGACATATGTATCTATTGGGATTTTATTTGTGGAATGGAATTAAAGCTATCTTAGATGGGCTAGGATTGCACAATCCAGTTTATGGCTTGTTAAAATCCACCAGGTGTCTCTGTGTGCTTCTTTATAATGGTGGATTAGGGATTAACATTGTCTACCCAATAACAATAATTTTATTTATCTAGTTATAAATTATAAATTTAATTATAATGTTTTCTTACTGGTTATTATTAATAATAATTTCTACAATTCTTAGAATAAATATATGTATTTCAAAGGAACCCATCAAGAAGGTGAGAATGCAGCACTCACAAGGAGAATGTTTCCCAAACATAGGTCTAATGAGAAACTCACACCCAAAGAGATAAGGAAGATGTATGGTTCAATGATGAAAGTTTAGAAGATATGTTTAGGTATTTTTGTCTGGATGGTGCGTGAATGATCATGATCATCTGAAAGTGTTCCCCACAGAATCTGCTGGCAGGTAAACATAAATGCAAAATACAATGAGAACCTGTCCTACCACCCCCTCCCCGATGATTACAGTCACAAAGACAGACGTTAAAACTGTGGACACTGAAGCCTTCATATGCAGATGGTGGGACATTTATAGAATCCATCCATTTTGTGAAGCATTTGATTCCAATATTTCCATATTTAGTTACCATAGGAGCTAGTAATTCTAAACCTATTTCTAGACTGAAGATAATTATAAATGCATGTCATCTTAAAACATTTATATGAATATTCACATCCGCATTATTCATAACTTCCAAAATGGGAGTAATCCATTTGCCCATCAAGTGGTGAATAAATATACAATGTTGTATTGTACAACCATATAATAGATATTATTCATCAATAAACAAAGCAATCATTGATGTATGCC
The DNA here is from genome assembly GCA_907164525.1 of Lophiomys imhausi. NCBI lineage: Eukaryota > Metazoa > Chordata > Mammalia > Rodentia > Muridae > Lophiomys > Lophiomys imhausi. The sequence goes on from CAJQZJ010033271.1 coordinate 2,179,340, forward strand.
AAATGAACAAGCCTGTTATGAAAGTACACATAATGTTTGATTCTATTTCTAGAAAATGTCCAGAACAGACAAATCTGCAGAGGCACAAGACAGATTAGTAGTTGTAAGAGTGTGAGGTAAGTACATTAATAGGGATGACTGTTAAGGAGCCTGAGTTTTGTTTTGGGTCATTTAAAATAGTCTCATCTTAGAATTTAGTAGTGGTTCACCTTGATATGGTGAATTTCATGATTTATAAACTGTGTCTCAATTTACTTGTTACTAAAAATATTTAATAAATGTGAAATTTTATTAAAATTAAGAATGTATAATATTCAATCTCAACTTCACTTAGATTCTGTGGATCTATTGCCTGCAGCTAGAGCCATCTAGAGAATGAACAATAAAAAAATAATATTGAAGTGCATTACTCACAAAAGAAGAGGAAATAGAGCACTCTATAAAGGGAATTGAATGGTAAGATGGACTTTCTATTAATACTCAAATTTCTGAATTTAAGTCAACTGTACATCAACTTTCAAATTTGTTGTTTGTTGTTTCTCTCCATTTAAATTTCTCCACTTTTCAATTATTTTTCTATATTTCTGCTTTAAGTTTTAGTTTATAAAAGCACTCATATCTTTTTTTTCTATTGACAAGTGGTTAGAGTCTGCACATTATAGGTGTTTATGTATGCATGTATGTTCTTACATGTATGTAGAGGTGAGAAACAGAGAACTCATTTAATGTAAGCGTAAAGAAAACAATTCTTGCATTTCCAATAAATAGTCCAATGGCCTTTAGGAGACTATATTTAGTATTTTAATCATATAGATAAATATTATAAAATCAATGAATTTATATTTAAAAAGAAACACTGAGTATGAAGGAAATTTAGAGGGGTGTTTTAGGGATATAAGGGGCATATTGATCAGTACGTTAGGAGGATGAGTTAAAAGAAAGAATGAGTCAAAGAAATGAAAGATGGGTAATAAGAGAGAATTTATTCATGGAAGGTTAATGTGTTTGAAATGAGCTGACTAGAAGATATTTGCCAAATTTGTATTTTAAAATATAGTTCATTTCCTATAAATTAATAATAAAAGGTATTTAAACAACAATAAGATCTTCATTAAGAAAATAACCCCAAGCCGGGCGGTGGTGGCGCACGCCTTTAATCCCAGCACTTGGGAGGCAGAGGCAGGCGGATCTTTGTGAGTTCGAGGCCAGCCTGGCCTACAAAGCGAGTCCAGGACAGCCAGAGCTGTTGAACAGAGAAACCCTGTCTTGAAAAACCAAAAAAAAAAAAAAAAGAAAAAGAAAAAGAAAATAACCCCAAACTCTTTAATGTAAAAGTATAATAAACATATAGATTCTCCAGTTTTATACTCTGAAAACAAAATTAAATTCATAATACCCCCATAATTAAAAGATTTTAAGTAAACTATAAAATCAGAAATGTTTGACAGCTGGCAGAGATGTGGTAGCTTTATGAAAGCTACAGTTGGCACAAATGCAGACAAAGCAAGCGTTCTGGAGAGAAGAGCAGGTGGCTCTGTTTAGCAGTAATAACTGTAAGAATACACATTGATTCAGCAATGCTGTTCCAACTATGCTTTAGATGTGAGAAGTATATGTTTGAATAATTGAGTCCCAGATTGTAACACTGTTCAGATGGTTGTATAAAATATTATACAATTATAAAATGGGATCTATCTGGTACACATTTTTTTTCTGGTCATTCCTCAGCTCCAGCTCTTGGCTTCCTGTTGATGACATAGAGCAAGGAGCCACCACATGGCCCCATTTCCATGGAGATGTCTACCACCATACCTTTGTCTACTGTATTTGACTGTTTTTAAAATTGAAAATCAAAATACTGTGTACCTTTAGTATTTGTTTCTAATAACAAGAAATATAACACATACGCAGAATTAGTAACCACTACTTCAGTTGTTGCTGTGAGGTTTTGACATAGGTTAAAAATGACATAATATTTAAAAGTGCTATACAGAATAAATAGAATTATTTCATTACTGTTTTTCAAGGTGTTTTGGAATTTGTCTTCATTGTTTGAAACATCTACTTACCTGCACTGGTGCAGCTTTCCCCATCCGTGTCCAGTGTCCAGCCTTCGTAACAGGAACACTTGACCATGTACTTGTACTGCTCACACACTTGGCTGCACCTCAGGTGGGAGGCACAGTAGTCCACAACTTCACAGGTTCTATTATCTTTCTTGAGCTGATGTCCTTCTGGGCAGGAGCAGACAATTCCTCTTCCAGGAACAACAGAACAGTGGTTGCTACAGCCTCCATTGTTCAGAGAACATTCATCTGTCAAGGGACAGATGCTTGGTCAGATTGTTTTTCTCAGCCCATAATACTCCCTGATTGAATTCTATAGGTTTGGAATCAGAACCAGGGATTTTGTGACTCAATATTAGAAAATCCCACACAGTCATTGGACTATAAATACTGCTAGAAATGATGCAATACTAGAGTTTATTTTTAAATGAGAGGCATTGGAAATACAGGTTTTTTATTTCTACTAAAATCATAATATAATGTGTTAAAAGTACTGATGAAAAAAAAAAAAGTACTGAAGAAAACTGTGTTCAGTACAGATTGGATTAACCCACTGGTGTTAACTGTGTTTAAAACTAGTAAAGTTATGTTCAACCTTTAGACACTATACAAAATCAGTTGTAGATGGCTTTCTAAAGAAAGACATTAATTACTTGAGTATTTAATGCATATATACATATTCATATGTAATTAGTGATAATGAGTAGTTTTCTTTGTACATTGTTTCCTATATATTGGTTGTTATGATTAATTCAATGAGATCATTGAAATGTGATAAATAATACACAAAGAAATTTATACTGGTATTTTGGTGCAATTAATTAACAACCATGATTAACCATATGAATAATATGAAGAATGCTTCCTTCATATCACTTGTACTTATACTTTAGATACATGCATTTGTTATTCTTTTTTTAATCACAAAATTTTAGGCTCTAGAAGTACATAAAATATATTTGTTTATGTTTATCAACCTGATGTTGAGTAAGTAAAGATATCCAATGAATAAAATTAAAGTTAAAAAAAAAGGATATGCCCTCCATAATTTGCACCAGCATTGTCAGTGTGGGAAAATTTTGTAATATCATGCTCTTGACGAAGATGGTATATTCCTGTTTTTATCTTTCCACTGACCACTACTGTTCTCTATTCTCCCCTATAGTTTTCTATGGTTACTTGCTATTCTCTCCCTACACAGTTTACTACTATTGCAAAAGAAAAACAGGCATATAGCATGAAGTCCAGAGGCTTCTCTTTAATTCGTTGAAGAAAAAATATGGTGTTTTGAGTTGGGTATGCAAGCCTCTAATCCTTGCGTTAGGGAGTCTGAAGCAGTCAGATCTTTGTGAGTATGATGCCAACTTGGTCTACACAATGAGTTTGAGCCTTGCCAGGTCTGCGCGGTGAGACTCTATCATAAAACAACAACAGCAAAATGAAATAGCAACAACAAAAATCTTGCAAAATTAAGGATTTAAAAATTGTTTCTCAAAACAATTGTGCTTTATTCAGAGAAGGGCTAAAATGATTATTGTGTAATAATTGACACAATAATCTTATAAATAATCTTATATATAACAAATATTTTCTGATATCTCTAGAAGGTAATTTCTTGTAGAAATAGACTGAAATGCAAGGCATACAAAAACGATTCCTACTGCTGAAAGTTTCCTGTATGGTTCACCCCTTTTTCATGCTGTGTGTCATCATCAAATCAATTGCAAAATAAGAAAAGGAGCATAACCCCATTATTCATTTTCCTTAAGAATTCAATTCATGTATAAACTGGACATTGGGAAGGTATACTGGGCCATTTAACTCTCATAAATGTGGCATATTTATATCTGTTGTTTTGTATAATACTTACTGTTATAAGAGAAGGAACCATCTGTTGGACTGAAAGGGGAAACTTCTGGGGGGAAGAGGGTGGAAGGGCGGGATAGGAAGAGGGAATAGGGAAGGGTTTGTGACTGAGATGTAACTTGAAGAAAAACAAATAAAGTATTTAAAAAAAGAAAGAAAAGATAATATTTGAACTTTAAAAAAAAACTTTTTACCAAAAAATTTTGTCTACCAGAATATTAAATCAATTTTTAAAATAGAAATATTTTTAAACAGAAATACTCTAACAATGTACCTCTGACTAGTTAGGTAAAATTATGAATCTAGTGACACTCCAGTGATTTTACATCCAGATGTGTTTAATATAAATATTTCCCATGATTCTGGTCTAAATAAGCTGACTGAGAAGCTGACATGGCACTTCCAGAAGTGCTTACATGTATTTCTTACATCTCTATTACTTATGTAATAAAAGCTTTCCTGCATTTGTTTCTAAGTGAAGATGTATAAGAAATTGCAGCTTGGAATGTGTGGAGAGAAAAGGGGAACTGTCCAGGCAGTCACTGGTTTGTCATTTCTTAGTATTGAAAGCTGCAGGCCCTGCACTTCCTATATAATCAGATATATTTATCCCTCTGAGGTCTCTGAGGTGGTTGAAGAATAGTCAGCTAGAGTCTAACAGCTACATTTTGAGTTGTTTAGAAATCAAGAGGGCATTCTAGATCTAAGAAGATGGTTATAATAGTTATGCAAGTTAGTATGAAAGCTAAGTCAGTTATAGAACTTTAAATTCATGGAGATGGTTAGATGGTAGAATGTTAAAGTCAGGGGCCAAATATGTATGAACTGGACATTGGGAAGGTATACAGGGCCATTTAACTCATAAATGTGGCATATTTATTTCTGTTGTTTTGTATAGTATTTACTGTTATTAGAGAAGGAACCATTTGTTGGACTGAAAGGGGAAGCTGTTGGGGGGAAGAGGGTGGAAGGGTGGGACAGGAAGGGGGAATTGGGAAGGGTTTGTGACTGAGATGTAACTTGAAGAAAAAAAATAAAGTATTTAATAATTAAAAAAAAAAGAATTCAATTCATGTTAGGTAGTATGTTGGAAGGAAAAGATTTATTTTCAAATATACTTGTTTTCTGGTAATCATAATTGTTTGATAACACTAGTCATTTTGAAGTAGTCTCCCCATTTTAGTTCAGTTGACATTCTTTTTTTAAAGGAATTTCTTTTTTTTAAAATAAATTTATTTATTTGTTGCTTCAGGTTACATGTCCATCATATTGTCCTCTTTCCCCCCTTCCCAGCCCCACCTTCCCATCCTCTACCCCCTAACCCTTCCATCCTGCTCCTCTGGAGTGGAGTGTCCCTACATAAAGTCCCTCACCCCAGTTCAGAAGTCATATGATAGCCAAGAGCCTCTTCATACACTGGGGGACTACAAGGCAGTACCACCAGTGAAAAGTGTCTCATTGCTAAGGAGGGAAAACTAAAAAACAAACCAACCAACAAACAAACAAAAACAATAACAACAACAAAATTAAAAAGTCTATGTCCATGTTCCCTTTGGTGTGTTGGTTGTAGTATAGATATCCTGTACTATTAAAATCCAACGACAATGAAGGCACAACATTCGCAAACCTATGGGACACAATGAAAGCTGTGCTACGAGGAAAGTTCATAGCACTAAGTGCGTTCTAAAAGAAACTTGTGACAGCTCATATTAGCGAATTAACAGCTAAACTGGGTGAATTGGGAAAAAAAGAAGCAAACACTCCCAAGAGGAGCAGAAGGCAGGAAATCATCAAACTTAGGGCTGAAATCAACAACTTAGAAACAAAAAAGAACTGTACAAAGAATAAACAATCAATTGACATCCTTTTTCAAGAGAATTGTTGTAAAGAAATGTCATTGTGCCAAGCATGTTAAAAAACGTTTTCAAAATATTTTTAGTTTATTTCAAATATCACTTTTGTCTTATCATTATGAATTTCTGAAGCCATCTGTGGATTTAAGTAACATGTTTCACGAGAAACATAACTCTATGAATCTGTCAAGCCGTAGTTATCCTTTCCTGGTTCTCTGATGATGAGCATCGAAGAATCTCCATTTGGAGATGGCTGAGTTAGTGGCAAGATTTTCACTGGGCATGAAAATTCCCTTGCATCAACTGTAGACAGACTGCTGTCCAAAAAGGACAAAACTTGGAAGCAGGTAAGTTGACAGCCTAGCTCTGCCAAAACAGGGTAAGCAAGTCCTTCATAATTCCTGCTTTACAATTAATATCTGTTAGAGATACTGGGGCAAAAATCTGCAGGTAGACACTCTAATGTACTGAGAGAAATTGGGAACTGTCTAAGCAGCCAGTTGTCTGTCATTTCTTAGGTTTGGAAGCTGCTGGATCTGCACTTCCTGAATATATTTATCATTCTCAGGTCTCAGATATGGTTGAAGACTAGATAGTTACTCTCACAATTAAATTTTAAGTTATTTAGGAATTAAAAGGATGTTCTAGATCTCAGATGATGTTTTTAAGTTAGTAATGAAAATTAGGATGGAAGGTGAGTTAGGCATAGAATTTTAAACTCATTGATATATATATATAATATTAATATCAGTTACCAAATTCATATAGACTGGATATTGGGAATATATGTTATACAATTTTCATAATTATGGCCTAATTGTTCTTATTGTTTTATATTGTATTTATTGTTATAAGAAAAAGAGCCTTTTATTGGACTAAAAGGGGGAGCTGTTGGGAGGGGGAAAGATATACCTTAAATTTTAAAAAAAAGCAGGTAAGAGGGTGAGGGGGAAGAGGGTAGAAGGGTGAGACCAGTAGTGGGAGGAGGGAGTTGACTATGATTGAGATGTAACTTGAAAAAAATAAATGTAAAAAAAAAAAAAACAGAATTTCTGATGTCATCTGGGGGTTTAATATGTTAGGAAAAACAAAATTCTATGGACCAATCAAGTCACATTTATCCTTTCCTGGTTATTATCTTCCAATCTCTGGGGGCTACATGTTGTTCTTATCATTCTTTAGACTATTTACTGAGGCCTTGTCCAGATTCCTTTAGCAAACTCACCTAAATCCTCTATTTGATAAATCTCTGATCTCCTCAAGGTGAAAAACATGTATTTTTCTTCATATGTTTTATTTGGTACAGGGAGATGGTTATTTCAAATTTTGTAAAGCCTGTTAAATTGATAATTTTAACTAGACAATCATACTAAGGGAAATTATCAGCCAAGGACTTCAAAACAGAGACAGCATAGAAACTCATGTAATACACAGTCTGTCTCATTATCAAGAGTCTCCCTTCTTGTATAACAGACAAAAACACAGATTCTCTTGTAAGTTATGAAGACTTACTCAGCAATATCCACACAGTGGTAAGTCTCACTGTCAGCAGTAAGAAGGCTTCCCTGTTTTTCATGAATCCCTAACAGTAATAAGCTCAACTATGGAATAGTAGTCAGGAGCTAGATATGCAATACTTGTAGAGCTCTATAACTGGTAACTGCATAGTCTAGTTTGTTCCCGTTGTTGCTGTTGCTGTTTTCTGAAATTCTCAATCATATGTACTACATTTTCTAAAGCCATTCAGGTCCTAAAAATTATATATAAGCTTCAATGTAAAAAGTCTCATTTGAAGGAAATAAGTAGAATGAATTAGTGCTATGATAATAAATAGATGCGAATAGAATAAGGGGTTCTAATGTCTGGAGAAAAATAAATGAAATAGAACAAGCAATACCACAAAGGTCGCCTTCATCTGACCCATCCGGACAGTCCCTTCTTCCATTGCAGAGTTTCTCTGGCTGTAGGCATACGGAGGTGTCATTAGCGCAAGGGTACTTGGGTGGTCCACAGGAGAAACTGTCACAGTCTTCTTCATCAGACTGGTCCTCACAGTCAACATCTCCATCACAAACCCAGGCATTGTTGATGCATCTCCCTTAAGAGAAAGAAAAGAAAATCCATTTGGAATTTGGAAGTAAATCACAGTAATGAATGGCCATTATTGTTTCTGTCAGAGTCAGAATTATTTGCCATTAGCAAGAAATCTATTTTCTTAAAATTTGACAGTTTGTTTTCATTGTAGCATTGGAATATCCTTGTGTTGCTTGTAACTGCTCTTGGAGTCTGAGCATTGGTGTTTTCTTTTCTTTTAAATTATCTACCATATTATTAAATAAAAAGGGATTCTGTGAATAGTTGAAAGTGCATAAAAGACTCAGAAGTAAAATCTAATGGTACACTTTTGTGTCAGTTACTTCCACAGTCCAAAATTTAGGCAAACACTATTAGTTATGACCCATGCTGAAACTGAGGCAAATGACTTGTTTTAGAGGAAATAGTGTTTTATTTATCTATGTAACCTTACCATCTCAAGACTTTTTACCTAATATATCTTGAAATGGTCATGAAAGTTGCTTCATAAAAGAATGTCAGTCTTGAATAGCCAATGTAATTGTAAACACAAAAAACACTTCTTGAAGAATTGACAGTCATGATTTCAGGTTACTATATAACCAAAATTTCAAAAGAAGCATGGACTCAGCATAAAAAATAGATATGTTGATTGATACAGAAGATTTTAGGACCCAAATATTAGTCCATGCACCTACAGACACCCAATTTTTGACAAAGATGCAAAATCAAACAAACAAAACACAGAAGAAAAACATTTGAAACAGCTATTCTTAGGAAGATTTGGTATCTACATATAGAAGAATGAAACCTGACTGTTCTCTCTCATCCTTCAGTCAAACTGATTTGAAATACATGAAAATCTCAATGTTAGACCAGAAACTAAAACTTTTAAAGAAAATAGTTGGAAATATATTTTAGGCTATAAAAGGAATCTGGTCATTTAGGAAACAGGACCAGCAATGGACCAGTGGGATTATACAAAATTGAAATGCTTCTATATTTCAAAGGAAACTGTTAATCAATTGAGGAGGCAGTCTACAGAATAGGAACACAAACCCCTAAATATACACTCTCTATCTAACACTAGATAGTGTCTAGATTATATAAATAACTTCAGTAAACTAAACTCAGAACACAACAAAATTTAAAAGGGGGGCCATGGAAGTGGGTGGAGATTTCTCACAAGAAAAAATAAAATGGCTAAGAAACATTTAAAACAGTGTTCACCATCCTTAGCTATGAAGGGAGTGCAAGTTAATATTTCTTTGAGATTTTATTGTTTCCAAGTGTGAATGGCTAAGATTAAGATAATTAATTATAACAAATTATGCTGAGGATATGGTATAGAAAAAAATTAAATTATTATGGATATTTATATTATCATTAGTGGATCAGGTGTCTTAACCCTCAACCCATCATTATAAATAAACAGACACCTGATGGTTGTTAACAAGCCTTAGCCTGGATTGTGCAATTTTGGCCCAACTAGGGTAGTTTATATTTATATTCTGAAAATATGACCCTAATACGTACATATGTCTCCTTGGGCTGCTTTTCTCCACATTATGCCAAGCTTCTAGGCCATATGGTGATATAATTTTTCTCTTTCCCACTGGTGTATCTCCACCTTCCTCCTCCTAGCTTCTTCTTCCCATAATCCCCTCTGCAGATTTCGCCAACCTTTTCTCTGCCTCAGCAACCATATCCCAAGCTCTTAGAGCTGCAACATGACATTGACATTGTTCTCTCACAACATCTTCCAATTGAATTAGTTCCCATATGTCAGCATACCAATTCCTCATCAAGCATCTGGTCTTTTAAAACATTTATTCCCCTTGTTATATTCTGTTCTAATTTCATGGCTTCATACCTACACCATGACAACCATTTTAATTGCTGACTATATTCCAGTATAGCTGACATCAATCCCTTCCACTCTTGGGGAATGACTATTTTGTATAGTCCAATTACTTAACATTTGTTTAACAAATGATGAATGCATGTCATAAGAAATAATAGATTCCTTAAATTGCTTTAAGTCCAAAATGTCTATTGGTTGCCATGTTAATTCCTGATTTTCTTGTCCTTTATTATTACCAGGCATAAATTGAAACATAACTAGATTAAGATGATAGTGACTGTGTAGTACTAAGGAGTTCCCCTGGGGGGGTGCACTTGGTTCCATATTAAGACTGATATCAACTTCTGCTGCCATAATATGGGGTATGGGGAAACCTCATGCACTGTTGTTGGGAATGTAAACTGCTATAGCCTCTCAGAAATCAGTGTGGGGTTCCTAAAAGTCTAGAAATAGATATACCATATGACCATACTATACTATACCTGGACATATACCCACAAGACTATTTCCTATTGCAGAGATGCATGCTCATCCACATTCATAATTATTCTATTCACAGCAGCTAGCTGTTAGGTACAACCCAAATGTCCATCAACAAACAATAATAAAAATGTGGATCCCATATTCAATGAAATTTTATTCAACTGTAAAGAAAAATGAAATTATGAAATTTCAGTAGATAAATAGACAGAACTAACAACATACTGACTGAGGTATCCCAGGCTGAGAAATATAAGTGTTACACATTCTCATTTAAAGATGCATCTTTAGATTTGTTTGTTTAACTATGGATAAGGCTTTTCCTATATGCCATAAGGTGTCAGGTATAGGATGCCTCTCATCATATAAGTAGATTTGTCCCAAGGACCTCTGAATGATATTGTTCTTGATTTCCCACCAGAATGGGTTATTAAGACATTATTGATGAAGACACCACACACTAGTCATAAGACATAAATAAATTAAATTGATACTGACCACAAAGTTTTCTCCTTGCTAGCTAACCTGGATAGTACCAGAAGGTGCTACATGGTTTACTGAAAAAAAAATCAATAGTTAATTTGTCTATGAATGCTGTGAACTATAATAATGATTGATTTGGCAGAAAATATACTGATGTAAGTAACAGTGACATGAATGTTATTATTATAGCCAACATTTTGTGATTGAATTTAAGGTTCTTTGCACAGGAGGTAGTGCACTTCTGATGTTACACATCTGACCAAAAACCCATGATTGGGAGCTCGTAGGTTTTAGGGATAAACATTGTTATTATATTGCTAATAGGAAATAACTCTAAAGTGGCCTCTAAATTTGTAACTCTATAACTATAGTTAAGTTAAAGGTATGACCCCCTGTAAGGTGGATCCCACCCATGAGCTTATGAGAAGCATAATCTGAATTTATTTGGATCACTAAAAATGAGTGTACTGGAAGCTGGGACAGGTTAGGCAGATGGGGTTTGATTTGGTAGCAGCTGGAGGGAAGAGGGGTGAATCCTATCAAAATACACTGTAAAAAAATCTCAAAGAATTAACACAAAAATATTAAAGAAGAGTAACAAACATTTTTAAATGCTTTGACATTTTTGATACACAACAATAGAACATTTATACATGTTTTCTTTTTACTGACTTAAGGAAAAAGTTGGTTTTATTGCAACCATATTTTCAAAGTCAACATGCAGAACACACATTGGAGAATTGATGATGTCTGTGTACTCCTGCTTTGTTGTAGTGTTGGTAGTGATATTTTTCACTACAAATTATTTATATTTTACACATTTTTTCCAGGTAATTATCCTTTCAAGATTGTGCACTGTTCATGAGTAATATGAATTTTAAGATGTACCTAGGGATTAGCACTGTTCTGACAAAAACAATATCATTTCATACAATAGTGGTCAAAAAAATTAAATGATAATACAAAGAAGTAGAAGAGAAGGCGCTACATAGAGGAGAAGGGGCTCTACGTAGAAGTAGGAGAAAGGGCCCTCCAAAGAAATGGGAGAAGGGTCTCTACAAAGAAGTAGGAGAAAAGGGAGACTACAAACAAAGAAAGGGGCTCTACAAAGAGGAGAAAAGACTACAAAGAAGAAAGAAGTTTCTGCTCTCCCAGCTCCTGGTACTCCTCCAAACTGTTGCTTGTTCTTCCTGCTGATGTCTCCTGGTTTGCTGGACTTCTATTGAGACTGGTATTACCCCCCCCCCCCAAAGAACCCAACAACCATAATCAACAGGAAGTAGCCTAAAGAGAACTACATCACTTCTCCCTCTAACCTTCTTTCTCTCCCACATAGTGTTGGGGGGGTTGGAAGGAATAAGGGGTGGAAGGGAGGTAGAGGTATTAATTACAGTAAAATAAATTAAGTATAGTAAAAATAATAATAAATGCCACTGTGCTACAGTAAAAAAAAAAGGTTAAATATATAGAATACACATGGTATGTAAAAGCTATAAAATATATTTGTAGAATTTTAATGATAGCTTGCACTATTATAAATCAAATTAAATTAAATAGCACATAATCAGCACTCAGATTGATTAGAATATTTTATATAATTTTTAAACATTTATTATCAAAAATATTTTAAATAATTACTGACTGCTATTTCACTAAAAGATTTGGTTTAAATGAGGACACACTGTAAACTTAATGACAAGAATTAAATGAGTTCTGTAGATCCCAGCTAATGTGCCTACATAGTAGAAAGAATGAACCATAACAATAGGGAAGCATACATCAAATGTAATGACTAGAAAAGTGTAATTTAAAATTAATAAAAACTACAACACAAAGCTGTAAGAAATTAAGAATCAAAAAATAGCTAGATTTTTACAACATAAAAAACAGATAATATAATGTATCAATTAAAATTTCCCCCAGAAAACAAAATATTTTGAAATATTTTTGTTACACTGAACAAAATTTCATGGCATTTATGGGAAGACTATGAAAATTGCAAAGGAAACAAGTCATGAGCAGAATGGAGACAATTGTCATCTGACAAAAGAATAGTATCTACAATGGTCAAGAAAATTCCAAAGATTAGCAAAGACAAAGCCAAGTAATGTCATTTTAAAAAATGGGAAAAATGAGGTGAATGCAAAATCCTCCAAGAAGAAATGTAAATGACCAAGAAATAAATTCAAAGTTGTTCAGAATTATTAGCCACTATGAAAATGCAAGTTAAAGCCAGAAGTTGTCATTTCACCCCAACTAAATGGATGTAAAATAAATAAACAATAAAAATAACAAATTCACCAGGTAAGATGGCTCAGTGAGTAAAGATATTTGCTGTCAAGTTTGCTATGAGTTAAATACCCAGGATACATGGAAAAAAAAAGGGAACCAGCTCTTCTTACAAGTTGTCTTCTGACCTTCACACATGCAAATGGTGTATGTGTATGTACACACCACAAGTAATAAAGCAAATTAAAGAATTGTTTTAAATTTCAAAAATAAATGCTAACCAGGATGATGCAAAAAGGGAACTCATATACATTGTTGTTGCAAATGTAAGTGGAATAGAAAACAATATGGGGGTTTCTTTTTTATAATTTATTTTTTTATTTCTTCAAGCTACATCTCAATCACAATCGCCTCCCTACTCCCCCCTCCAGTCCCACCCTTCCACCCTCTTCCCCCTCAACCCCCCCATCCTCTTCCCTTTTTTTTTAGTTTAAGGTATATCTTTTCCCCCCAACAGCTCCCCCTTTCAGTCCAACAAATGGTTCTTTCTCTTATAACTATAAATACAATACAAGACAACAGAAATAAATAGGCCATGATTATGAGAGTTATATGGCTTAGCATACATTCCCAATGTCCAGTCCATATGTATTTGGCACCTGACTTTAACATTCTACTATCGAACCATCTCCATGAGTTTAAAGTTCTATATCTAACTCAGCTTTCATACTAACTTGCCTCACAATTTTAAAAACATCTTCTTAGATCCAGAACACCCTCTTGATTGGGGGTTTCTTTAAAATAACTCAAAGTAAGTATGATATAGCTTCACTTCTGGCTATATATCCAAAGGAAATAAATACAATCAACTTATGAAACAGATAACTGCTTGCCATGTTTATTTTCATAAAGCTAAAAATTGAGGTACTGTCCATATGCCCATTAATGGATGAATGAATTATAGTTACTGTGTAGATTTCCATACATACACACACACAAACAGACAAACATATGTACACATACACACACACATGCAATTGAATGTTATTCAGTCTTTAAAAGAACAACATTCTTTCATTTATAGGATTGTGAGTGGAATTGAACAGCATTAAGTTAAGAGAAATAAATTAGATACATAACTATAATACCACATGTTCTTTCCCACATGTGAATGTTAAACAAATAATCAAAAAGTCTATCTGAATTTAGAGTAGTCATTACTATAAGTTGTGAAAGAAGAGAAGGATGGATAAAGCAGGAGGAATTGATCAGTGCATATTAGATGGATGTATTGAAATAGCATACAGAACCCCATCATTATGTATAAATCATAAATGTCAATAAAAACCTAAAAATAGTTACTGGTAATAATTCTCTAAAATATAGACACTTTTTCAAATTAGTATGATAAGATCAATAACAGTACAACATTTTAATAAAATAACGATGCTTTATGAATATAGGATGTTTAAAACTTCTTGAAATTTAAAACATAAACTAAGATGTCAGTTTGATGCCATTTCTTCTCTACTAGATAAGTCAAGATCAAGATGTTGGACAATCAGATAGATTTCACATGTGTTCAAGAAACACCTCAAATTCTAAAAAAAACCTGTACATTTGAGCAACTTCCTTGTAGTATAATTTTTATAAATGAGCAAATGAAAAATACATCAACTCTACCACAGCAATCTAAATTAGAAATTATTGCAGACAGTGATGTATATTGGTGTTCTGCATGTTATGGAAAGACTGTCAGAAATTCAAATTCTCATCCCAAGAAAATAACCAGGATTACAGAGGAATACACTGTGATAGTGATCTTAGTGACCTAGAATGAACATAGGTAATAAGAAACAATCTTATAAAGCACCAATTTAAAAAAGTGTCAAACAAGTAGATGTTGGCTTCCTTGCATATCAAAAGTATATGTGAATATGTATGATTTCATTTTTCATAAATGCATTAATGTATGTATATTTATGCCTTGGTGTCCTCAAGAGACTGGATCCAGAAATTTCTACACATCCACATCTGGCCAATTTGCAAGTTCTTTATATTAATGTGTGTTATTTGCCTATAACATGCCCATATCACTGGATTACTTATAGAACCCAGACTTAACACAGTGTAAATGTTAAATAAATATTTATTAATATTACTTGGGGTATAGTGTCATGAAAATACATATTCAAAAATATGTATCCAGTGCAGACATAATTTTCTTTAAATATTTTTAGTCAGTTTATTATATTAATCTCAGAACCCACAGTTACAGTGGGAAATCTTTCTAGAAGACTTCACATATACAAGGTAAAGGTGATTGCCTCTGACAAGAAAAAAATGAGGAACTGACAACACAGGGCAGAAGGGAGATGGACTTCGAAATATACTTCTTTGGTGGTTTATCTTCTTCTTCCATACATTCATATAACCTTTCCAAAATATTATGGGTTGGTTTAAAAGCGATGAAGATGAGAAGCATGTATACCAAAACCCAGCAGACTGAAAACTTATACAGCCTGTGCATCCAGATATTCTGAGTTATCCTTTCACAGAGGCCATAGAAAACAAAACAAGAACAAAATTATTTGGCACTGTCACCATCAGTGAGAAATTTATGATCCAATTCAGAGGGCAAGATCTATGCACAAAACATAATTGTTGCACAATGCACAATTGTTCTCTGAAGTATGGCATCCTTTAATTAAGGCATAAATTGTGTGGAACCATCTGCCAATTTATCACAATAACAGGGGAGTCCAAGAATGAGATGATTTTCAACTTTGAGTTGGATTATCAAGGTAACACTTCTCTTCACATTTGGCAACTTCAGTGCATCCTGACATTCTCACCACAGGCTCCAAAATAACATTAGAACAACACATCTACAAATCACTATTAGTCTCTTACAGTCAAAATCACAGTGAATGTATATATGCTATCACTAATGTAACTTCTATCTGAGATGGTAAAGAAATCATATTCATCTGATTGTCTCAAAAGTTCTAATATAGATGAACAGAAATATGAATTAATGCCATGACAGAGCCTAGATCAGACTTTCAAATTAAAAAAAAATTCCTTCCTCTCATATTTTAGGGAGGTTTGAAAATGAATTTTGTCTTTATATCTTGTGTTTGACTTTGAACTCACAGCAGTCAATTGAATAAACTCCAAAGCACATTAACCTCAGTAGATACATTTAAGGAATGGTGCCTTTTATTTAATTTGGATCAAGATGGATTATCACCTGCTGAAGTCATGGTCATGATTCTTGGATGACCAGGTACTGTGAGTTTACTGGACTATGATGCCAGTTGCACATACAAGACATTAAGATGTTCCCCATGTTGTTATTATCAAAAGAAATGTGAATTACTAGTGGTCAGATGTGATAGATAAATTTTTAATAGCCATGGGATGCTTAATAAATAGTCAGTACTATAAAATAAAAATAATCCCAAGTATTCTTAATTTCTTCCCTCATCTTTAAAATGTAGGTTTGCAAGTATGTTGAAGTAGGACGTTGCTGTTTACAAATTCTTTCTTAGAATGTGCTAAAAGTAGTAGTAGATGATAGTTATTAGGTAGAGTTCTGTTTTCTTTACTACTTTTCTGATTTATTTGTAGTATTTTTATCTCGTAACTGTACATTCAATATTTTATTATGGTAAGTGTACATTTCTGCTTCGAGTCAAGAAATTAAGACACTGAAAAACAGTGAACTCAACCTGGACAATGGCATATTGTTCCACACTATCAATCACATACTATCATATACATGCTCAAGTACCAGAAGTATTTGTGTAATACACATTCCACATTAACAAATATTATGAAATCAATAGCTCAATGAAAGTTACATGTATTTCTGACTATACAAAATATGCTACTGTAGTGAAATAACTAAATATCATTTCTTGAGTCTTTCTTCTCATGCAAGTGACAGCACATGCTGGTGAGGTTGTGGAGAAAGAGGAACATTCCTCCATTGCTGGTGGGAGTGCAAACTTGTACAGCAAGCCACTTTGGAAATCACTCTGGCAATATCTCAGAAAACTGGGAATAGTTCTACCTCAAGATCCAGTCATATCAATCCTGGGCATATATCCAAAAGATTATTCACCAAAACGCAAGGACATTAAGCTCAACTATGTTCATAGCAGCTTCATTTGTAATAGTTAGAAACTGGAAACAACCAGATGCCTTTCTCTATTAAACTTTTTTTGACCTTTTATTTTTTTAAATTGAGAGGTTCTATTTTTTTTTGGATTTTTATGGTATTTCTGGATGTGTGAATATGTGTGTCTCTGCATCTACATGCATTTCTTGTGCTTTGTCTTTCTTTTTCTTTATCTCTTTCTCTTTCTCTCTCTTTTTTTGGTTATTTTGATCATATTCCAATTTGTTTTTTTTCATATTTCTTGTTTGATGGGGTGGTGTTAAGCATTCTAAATGTTAATTGGTCCTGCTTGCTGTCTGTTACTTACATTGTCTCTGATTGGTTAAATAAATGCTGAGGCCTGGCGATTCATCAAAGACAGAGGTAGGTAGGACTAAGGTTTGCAGGCTTGAGAGATAGAGAGCATCTTGGGAGAGAAGCCAGGAGTAGGAAGAAAGAGGATACACACCATGGGGTAGATTAAAGAAGATCATTCCATGTGGCCTGGAACATCGACATAGCATGAAAAATAATAGTCCAAAAGTATGTATGTATATATGTGGTCATATCTGGGTAATAGAATTATGAGCTAGCTTAGATGGCCTAAGATTGCACGACTCAGGTCAAGGCTTGTTGGAATCCATCTGGTGTCTGTATGTATTCATTTATAATGGTGGGTTAAGAATTAACATCACCGACCAATTAAATATAACCTAAATACTGGTATACAATTCAATTAGCCATTTTCTACATTTGTTTACTTTATTATTATTCCTAAGATGGTTGTTCATTTTCAAAAATGAGACAGAAAGGGCATGGATTTGGATGAGAAGGGAGGTGCAGAGGAATTGGGAGTAGTAGGGGCACAGGAATTCTAATCAGGATATATAGAAGGAAAAAAATCTAATTTCAATAAAAGGAAAATTTCAGCAAAAAGCAAAGACAACAATGAAAAACTTGACCTTTTTATGACCTACTCCACTATCATTTATTGTCTTGGTTATTGTTGTAAGTTTGTTCATTTTGTTTTGTTTTCTAGCCCTATCAGGCCTGGCACTTACTATGTAGACATTACTAGCCATAAACTCACAAAATCACCTACCTCTGTCTGCCAAAAACTGGTATTAAAGGTGTGTGCCACCACATACTACTAGAATATTAATAAAAGGTAATACGTTTTTAAATGAACTTTTGTCATATAGACTACAACTTATACCTAATATTAAGAATATGAAAACTGGTAGGGCGTGGTGGCTCACTCCTTTAATTCCAGCACTCTGAAGGCAGATGCAGGCAGATTTCTGTCAGGTCAAGAACAACATGGTCTACAAAGCAAGTCTGGGACAGCCAGGACTACACAGAGAAATCGTGTCTCAAAAAAACAAACAAACAAACAAACAAACAAACAAACAAAAAGAAAGCAAAACATATGAAGACTGGCAAGAGGGCTCAGAGAGGAAATGTGCTTTCTGTCATGCCTGAGAGCATGAGTTCAATCCCTGGTGTTCAGAGGGTAGAAGGGGAGTATAGACTTAGATTCCTGTCTTGTGAACTACACATGCACCCCACGGTATGTGTATGAACTCATGAAAACATAAAATAAACTAAAATACTTCAATATGAAGAAGAATATGAGTATGTGACTGGAGAGAAACTCAATGGGGAAAAACATTTCCTGTACAAGTGTGAAGATCTGAGTTTGAAATCTGCAGAACCTAAGAAAACAGGAATGGAAACACAGGTATCCCAGGTTTCCTATAGGGAGAAGGTAATCAGAGACAGGAAAGTCCCCAGATGCTAATGGCTTAGATAGTCTGGAAAGCACAGTAGAAAAACCAAAAGAAACCTCATCTGAAACAAAGTATGAGTCAAGGACAGACAGACATCCAAGTTTGTCCTCTAAAATCCACATACACACCTAAATTCATATGCATGGATGCATTGATATCCCACTCACTCATTCACACAAAGAATATGAACAAGAAGAGAAAAGAACATTTGAGAGAACCCAATGGTTTAAATTATATATTTATAATGCTTTTATAAAATTGCTATCTGACTTGCAATTTCTTTCATACAGAAAATCTTGGTCCTACATACATTTTCATTTCTCTGACAGTTCTGAGATGTATTGTGATTCAAGAAATATTTATTGTGCATTACATGTTTAGCTAGCTAGTACATAGAGTAGGGAGATCAGAATTACAAGCTCTTAATGTAGTACCCATGTTCCAGTATTGAGCAAAGAGAAAATAAGAGTCATTTGGCAACTAATGACTGCTGTGAATTTCAAGGATATGGAACATTTTTATAATAGGAACATTGGAAAGTTCTTTGATGAACATACTTTTTTATTTTGTGCTAAAGATGATTTTCTTAATATAGCCATATGAATTGTAGCCACAGAATTGTGTATACTAACTTTTATAAATGATTTTAATGTATGATTTCATACATATACAGTTTTAGGCATATTTGCTTAATCTAAGTCACACAATGGGTGGGTCTTCCTCCTCTCTAAATGTCTTAAGTTAGGGGAAGGTGGAATCTGTTCAAAAAAGTAGCAATGAGTCACTGTAGGGTTTCAGATTATGAAATGTTGATACGAATTGAAGGTGTATTTTCTAAACTTTAAACAATGACAACTTTTCAGGAACATTTAGACAATTTTATTGGTTACAGTTTAATAAGTATCACATTCTGAATTTAGAATACATCAAGGCAAGAAGATGGGAAGGGCAACTTTAGGCAACATAAGAGTATCAAATGAGAGATTGCACAAGCTTAACTATAAGCCATAGTACTCTAGGAGGGAAGGAATGGGTGATGGAGACAATGCAGAGATATCAGCACGATTAAGAATTGAACATAATCCAGGTCCTGACAACACCCTGTATTCTACTCCAAGTAGAGGGAGCATCGAATAATCTCCATTTGGAAATGGTTGCATTAGTGGCAAACTTTTCACTGCGCAAGAAAAATACCTTGCTTCAACTGTAGACAGAATGCTGTCTGAAAAGGACAAAACTTGGAAGCAGGTAAGTCGACAGCCTAGCTCTGATAAGACAGGGTAGGCAAGTCCTTTATAATTCCTGTTTTACAATTAATGTCTGTCAGAGATAAATGCTGAAGATAGATCCACTAATATAGTGAGAGAAATTGGGAACAGTCCAGGCAACCAGTTGTCGGTCATTTCTTAATTTTGGAAGCTGCTGGCTCTATACTTCCTGTATAATCAAATATATTTATCCTTCTAAGGTCTCTGATGTGGTTGAAGACTAGATAGTTATAGTCTCACAGTTCAATTTTGAGTTGTTCAGGAATTAAAAGGGTATTCTAGGTCTAAGAAGATGTTTTTGAGTTGGTAATGCAAGTTAGGATGGAAACTGAGTTAGGTACAGAACTTTAAACTCATTTAGATTGTTAGATAATAGAATATTAGTATCAGTTGCCAAATATACTGGACATTGAAAATGTATGTTATACCTTATAATGTTCATAATTGTGGCGTAATTTTTCTTATTGCTTTGTATTGTATTTATTATTACAAGAAAAATTAAAAAAAAAGAAGGAAAGAAAAAAAGAAAAAAAAAGGAATCCTAACTAACATTTAAAAAACACCCTTTTAAATGAACTTTATGGGCCTAGTCATCTGGGTTCTGAGTGGTATATTCCTTTATCTCACATATGTGTATAGTCATAGCCCTTTATTTAAAATGAAAATTAGAATTGGCAAAATTGCTAGAAGAAATGTTGCATATACCAAACCAATGGATGTTTTCAAACTCAGTGAATTTTAAGAACATTGAAGAGAAACATTTTGATTTAATCCAAAACATTATTCTGAGTTAAAGCTGACATCAGAAAATCTTCTATTTGCCCATATTTTCAATACAGCAAAAATTTATTGATTAAAGTATACAAAAATTTCATTTATGATGCCTTGATTGAGAAATAAAAACTATTACATTTTAAATTAAAAAAAAAGAAAAATAACCTTTTATTGGACTAAAAGGGGGAGCCGTTGGGGGGAGAAGGTATACCTTAAATTAAAAAAAAAGCAGATAGAAGAGTGAGGGGGAAGAGGGAGGGAGGATGGGGCCAAGAAGGGGAGGTTGGAGGGGATTATGATTGAAATGTAACTTAAAGAAATAAAAAAAAAATTGGACATGATCACAAGTAAGTGCAAATGATCTGTTTTACTTTAGATGAGAGTGTCTAGGGATGAGTATATTCCTAGCAGGAATGGAGAAAGGGTCTTCAGATGAAAGTGAGCTGTTAAGCAAAGTGCTGGGAATGGCAGCTCCAAGTAGGTGCTGATCTTCAGGATAGAGCTTTACAAGCCAGTTATCTGAACAAACAAAATCATTTGTGATCCTTAACCCAAGTTATGTATTCAATAGATGTATTTTAACATAAAACTAAAAGAATAGCCAGAAAAGGACAAGAAAAAAAATAAAATAAAAGCCTAAAGGTCTTAAAAGCTTAGGTGATTAAGAGGGACAAGTTAAGGGAGAAAAAAATGGAAGAGCCCTCACTTGTAGTCAAGCACTGCATTGAAAGTACAAGCAGCAGCTTGTGATGATACTTTTTTTTTTTGAGGGTATAGGTTGGAGTGGGGATAGGGGTTGCTACAGAAATCTTCCATGTCCACCTTTCTCAACTATACATCTGCAATCTTCAAAATCATTGCAAAAGTATCTTTTTTGGTCTTTGCAATCAGCGGCAGCACAGATCATGGGCATCAACATGGTTTTTGGCAGCAATACAGACCAAGAATATGGATGGCCCCCAATAGCTGTTAGGACCATGATAAGGCCTTTGGAGGCAGCCCAGACTGCAAACATCATCATGGCCTCAGGAGGCAGCACAAGCCACTCAGATTAATATGTCCTCTGGTGTCAATAGGTGCCACAGACATTAACATGGTGCTCATGTTGCACATGTACATGGACATCCCCATGACCTTTGGTATACACCTGGACCAGGATATCAACACAGACCCTGGGTGCAGTAGGATCTCTGACCATGACATAGCCCTTGGTGGCAGCATGAAGCCCAGCATCACCATGGCCTCAGGTTTTCATGGTCTCTATTTTATGTCTGAGGAGACCGCAACAAATGTTTGCTAAATCACCTGAACTTACTCAGTTGCTGAGTACAAAGATGGTTTTAGACAGATCACTATGAGCTAAGGAATTACTTCTGGTGACCCAAAGAGAACATTCCATCAGTGATAGACTGCCAGGCATGAATGGAAACACAGAACACAAGATATCTAGCTATAATTACATAAGGGAAGGTGGAAGACAGAGAATAATAAAGTGAAAAGATTTTTTTCCCCCTGAAAGTTGGGCAACGTATGTTTGGGGAGTGGAGGATAGGCAGTGTGGATAAAGAAAATAAAGAGCAAGAAATGAAAATAAAAAGATTTTCTATATACACTAGATCACAGTGTAAGAGCCCTTAAAGAAATAAAAACAAAAAATAAAAGAAAAACATGAAAAAGCCAACAACAACATCAACAAAACAAAAAAGAGGGGCAATGTTATCCTTAGAAAGAATAAACACACAGCTAAAGATTTATATTTTTACGAAGAAAAATCAAAAGCAAATAAACAATGCTGATGAGAAGAAATTCAGAAAGAATTTTATTAGTTTGTTGACATATAGATGATGAAAAGCTCACTATGTTAGTTATGTGAGAAATAAATAGTATTCTATTGGCTAATTATAGAAAAGGAGGATTCTTTTAGGTCCAGAACTCCAATTTAAAATCATTTTTTCAGATTTGCTGATCTAGTACTGAGAGAGAAAACAAAATAACTTAAACTCTTACAAGAACAAGGCTTTGTGATTCACAGAAACACATAGCGGATTGTTTGAACACACCCGCCCAGCCAGTTAAGGTGAGGCCTGAGCTCTTCGGCTGATTTGGTTAAATCCTTTTGCTAAGGATCATTTTCTACATAATTCTTAACCTGACTTTGAGACCTAACAGGCAAATATATGTTGTGTATTTTAATGGAATATAGTGTGAAAGAATTTAGGTTAGCATCAATTTTTAACAATCACTGGAAAGATAGCTAATCAAAAGAAGATATTATAAAAATTACACCTATATAGTGATTTTTTTCATAACTCCCATTCTTACTACATAGAGACAAAAATGTAACTAGTTTGTTTTTGGATCTTCAAGAAATAATCTTTGTTATAAAAATGCTTCAATTTTACTCATTTAAAAGTAGTGTGCCAATTGTGATATTTTTCACCATCCTCATCATGCAATTGCAGTGACAGCATTAAATAAACATGAGTTCTACCTTTTGGGGTGCTACAGTGTTGGTAACTGTGCCCTATTCTGTCCCCAGGTTAGTCTAAGTTTCTAACTGGCAATTTCTTATAAACACTCATAAAAGCCCATGCATGACTTAATGTTTGTTTCAATTTAATTGAAAATTGCAGGGGGATCCAAGATGGCGGAAACAATATATTTATCCCTCTCAGGTCTCTGAGGTGGTTGAAGAATAGATAGCTAGAGTCTCATAGTTAAATTTTGAGTTGTTTAGGAATTAAGAGGGTGTTCTGGATCTAAGGAGATGTTTTCAAAATTGTGATGCAAGTTAGTATGAAAGCTGAGTTAGATATAGAACTTTAAACACATGGAGATGTTTAGATAGTAGAATGTTAAAGTCAGGTGCCAAATACATATGGACTGGACATTGGGAATGTATGCTAAGCCATATAACTCTCATGATTGTGGCCTAATTACCTCTGTTGTTTTGTATAGTATTTATTATTATAAGAGAAAGAACCATTTGTTGGACTGAAAGGGGGAGCTGTTGGGGGGAAAATATATACCTTAAACTTAAAAAAAAAAGGAAGGGGATGGGTGGGTTGAGGCAGAAGAGGGTGGGAGGATGGGACTGGATGGGGGAGTATGGAGGGGATTGTGATTGAGATGTAACTTGAAGAAATAAAAGATTAAAAAAAGAAAATTGCAAAAACTTAGAAAAACTAAGACATTTGTCAGTAGATGATTAAATTTTCAAATTCTTTTTTCTCAATGTGAAAAGAGAGGAACAAATTGTGCTGGGACATGGAAAATACATTTTTCATACTTCTAAGTGAATGAAACAAATGGGAAAAGTCACAGCACTCTGTGTCAGCAGATATGTGACATTCTGGAAAAGGCATAACAGTAAGAAGATTAAAAGTTTCCAGGGAGAAGGGGAAGATAATGGTGAACAGGCTGATGAACTGAGGATACTGGATGATAATGTGAATCCAAATGATAATGTACTTTCTAGTGCAAATCAATGTGCAGTACCAACAGTGAATGCTGCTGGATCATATGACCTTGGTGTAGTGTGACTCACTGCTACATGTTCACTAATTGTAACAAGGGCGTTTTTCTGTGGCAGGATATTGATAATGAATGAAGCAGATGGGGGAAGGTAGCAAAGATACTTGGATTCTGAGATATATATTGCTATAAATAAAACTTCCTATCTTTAAATTTAATATGGAAGATTTACTAGATAATCATTCCTATTTAATTTAATTATAAAACTTTAAATACACCTACTGTGATTTATTTATTTATTGATTAGGAGTGTTTGAGTTTGAAAATTCATTATATTAGCTACTTGCTGTGACCAAAATACCTGATAGTACAACTTAAAGGGAGTAATTATGGATATTACTCATGATCTTCAAGGTTTCAGTCTATATATAATCCATGGGAACTTTGGTGTTAGCTCCATAATGAGGCCGAATACTCTGTCATGTGAGCTGTGGCAGAGGCTACCCCACCTCCTCTCAGAGGTAGACAGGAAGCTGAGAGGGAAGTCTATCCTCTGCTAACTGGTACTTTCTTTCCTTCTTTATCCACTCAGTCCTCTTCCATCTTCAGCCAACACTATGGTGTTTCTACCTTCTGCTTGAATCTTCTTCAGCCACATACTTAGTCTTTTAGAAGAATGGCTATTAGCACGCATGCACATACACACAAACACACACACACACACACACACACACACACACACACACACAGCTACCTAGAAGGGTGCACTACTACTTAATCTCTTCATAAATTCTTAGTCAAGTTGAAAATCAAGAATAACCGTCACTTGGCATTTAATTTCTTAGGTTCTTTGTAGATTTTGGATATTAACCCTCTGTCAGATGTGGGGTTGGTGAAGATTTTCTCCCAGTCTGTAGGCTGTCGTTTTGTTTGAATGACAGTGTCTTTTGCCTTACAGAAGCTTTTCAGTTTCATGAGGTCCCATTTATTGATTGTTGATCTCATGTCCTGAGTTGTTGGTGTTCTGTTCAGGAAGCTGTCACTTGTGCCAATGAGTTTGAAGGTTTTTCCCACTTTTTCTTCTAGTAGATTTAGTGTGACTGGCCTTATGTTAAGGTCTTTGATCTACTTGGACTTAAGTTTTGTACAAGGTGATAAGTATGGGTCTAATTTCATTCTTTTACAAGTAGACATCCAGTTGGATTGCACCATTTGTTGAAGATGCTGTCCTTCTTCCATTGTACCATTTTGGCTTCTTTGTCAAAAATTAGGGGGCCATAAGTGTATGGGTCTATTTCTGGATCTTCAATTTGATTCCATTGATCTACTGGTCTGTTTCTATACCAATACCATGCTGATTTTACTACTATTGCTGTGTAGTACAGCTTGAAATCTGAGATGGTGGTACCTCCAGATGTTTTTTTATTGTACAGGATTGATTTAGCTATTCTGGGCTTTTGTTTTTTCCATATGAAATTGAGAATAGCTCTTTCCAAGTCTATAAAGAATTGTGTTGGTATTTTGATAGGAATTGCATTGAATCTATATATTGCTTTTAGTAGGAGAGCCATTTTTATTATGTTGATCCTATCTATCCATGAGCATGGGAGATCTTTCTATCTTCTAAAGGCCTTTTCCATTTCTTTCTTCAAGGGCTTGAAGTTCTTGTTGTCTAGGTCCTTTACTTGCTTGGTTAGAGACCAAATAACCCAATCAAAAAATGGGGGGTGGAGCTAAATAGAGAATTTACAAAGGAGGAATCCCTAATGGCTGAGAGACACTTGAAGAAATGCTCAACATCCTTAATCATCAGAGAAATGCAACTCAAGATGTCTCTGAGATTCCATCTCACACCTGGCAGAATGGCTAAGATCAAAAGCTCAAATGACAGCACATGTTGGCGAGGGTGTGGAGAAAGGGGAACTCTCCTTCATTGCTGGTAAGAGTGCAGGCTTATGCAACCACTATGGAGGTCAGTCTGGCAATATCTTGGAAAACTTGGAATAGCTTTGCCTCAGGACCAAGCCATACCACTTCTGGGTATACACCCAAATGTCTCCTCATGGAATCACAAGGAAGTTTCCTCATCTATGTTCATAGCAGCCTTAATTGTAATAGCTAGAAACTGGAAACAACCCAGATGTCCCTCAACCAAAGGATGGATTAAAAAACTTTGGTACATCTACACAAAGGAATATTATTCAGCTATCAGAAACAATGAAATTATGCAATTTGCAGCGAAATGGATGGAACTAGAGAAGCTCATCCTCAGTGAGTAACCCAGACTCAGAATGATGAATATGACATCTATTCACTTATAGTAGGATTTTAGCTATATAGTAGAGGATATCGATACTGAAACCAACGCACCAAAGGGACCATGGACATTGACTATTTATATTTTATTCTTTTATTTTTATTTTTAAATTCTTTTTTATCTGTTTGTCAGCTTATTTGTTTGTTTGGTCTGTTAATTCTCTCTCTCTGGCAATGAGACACTTTTCACCAGTGATACTGCCTCATAGGAGGCTCCTGGCCCTCATATGACCTATGAACTGGGGTGAGAGACTGTTATATAGGGACACCCCACTCCAGAGAAACAGGATGGAAGGATGAGGGGGTAAAGAAAAAAAATGAAATGTGATGTTTTGGCCTTTGGCTACTAATTGCCATAAACTGTTTAAGATAATTAAGAAATTCAAACTAATAGTCATGCAAGCCTGTCATTTTGTTAGGTGCTATAACAGTCTACTATAGTTATTTTCTAAGCTAATCAGAAATCAAGTTGCTAAGAGACAAGCATCATTTGCTTATCCTAATATAAGAGATAGATAGGGCCTCTTCAAAAACCTCAAGAGATCTGCAGAATATGGCATTCAAAGATGTTTTCTTAACTTTAGCGTTTTTGATATTGAGACATATCAACTCCTGACATTACCCCCTATTCTACTCCAAGTAGAAGATGAGCATCAAAGAATCTCCAGTGGGAGATGATTGAATTATCTCTTGACAGAAAAAAACCCCTTGCTCCAACTGTAGACAGAATGCTGTCCAAAAGGGCAAAAATTGGGAGCAGATAAGTCGACAGCCTAGCTCTGTCAAGACAGGGTAGGCAAGTCCTTTATAATTCCTGCCCTACAATCAATGTCTGTCAGAGAAACGGGGCCAAACGACTGAAGATCGATGCTGTAATGTATGAAGAGAAAATGAGAACTGTCCAGGCAGCCACTGGTATGTCATTTCTTAGTTTTGGAAGCTGCAGGCCCTGCACTTCCTATATAATCAGATATATTTATCCCTTTCAGGTCTTTGAGGTGGCTGAAGAATAGATAGCTAGAGTCTCATAGTTAAATTTTGGGTTGTTTAGGAATCAAGAGGGTGTTCTGGATCTAAGAAGGTATTTTTTAAATTGTGATGCAAGTTAGTATGAAAATTGAGTTAGATATAGAACTTTAAACTCATGGAGATGGTTAGATAGTAGAACGTTAAAGTCAGGGGCCAAATACGTATGGAGTGGACATTGGGAATGTATGCTAAGCTATATCTCTCTTATAATTGTGGCCTAATTACTTCTGTTGTTGTGAATTGTATTCATTATTATAAGAGAAAGAACCATTTATTGGACTTAAAGTGGGAGCTTGTGGGGGGGAAAAGATATACCTTAAACTTAAAAAAAAAAAGGATGAGGATGGGTGGGTTGAGTTGGAAGAGGGTGGGAGGATGGGACTGGAGGGGGGGAGTAGGGAGGGGATTGTGATTGAGATGTAACTTGAAGAAAAAAAAAGAGTAACTGTCACATACAGATTTTAAAAGAATTTGATGCTAATTTCTAATTTAAGATTCAATCCAAGGACAACTTTAGTTACATTTCAACACTCACTCTCACACCAATATGTGCATGTGCATGCACACACACATATTAGTGTTGTTAGGCATACTAATTATTGTCCCAATGATGCTAAATGGTATGCTATTCTATTACAATTATACATTGCATTTTTCTTATTAGGGGTGTTAGTTATTAAATTAATATTTCCTGTGTTCTGCAAGGTTGATATTGAAATCCTAGGCCCTAGTATGATGAGTTTTGGAAACAGAGCTTTAGTGAGGTAATTGCATCATGAGGGTGAAGTCCCTATACATCAAGTAGCCCACTATGTACAGACTGGGTAGTATGATTACAAACAGTAAACTTATCTGAAAATGAATGCTCTTTAAGCTACCCAGTATATAGTAAATAATTATAGTATACTGAACCAATCAAGACAGTCTCATTCTTCACATTTCTTTTAGCAAGCACATTGCTTATCATATGTGTATATGTGTGTGTATCTTTGTGTGTGTGTTTGTCTGTGTCTGAGCATATGTGTGTATGTTAGTGCATGTCTGTATGTGTGTAAGTATGCATGGTGTTCATATATGCATGTGTACATTATTCATTTTAAGGTTGTTATGTTCTATGCTATTTTCACTTGGAGAATACCAACATATTTATTTTACTCAATTTTTATATCCCATTTTTACTTCATCATGAGTAAATATTTTGTGATATTAAGTTTTATAGATTGATTTTCATAGATGGAGCTTTCCTCATGCCTTACAGTCCTAGTTTACAGTCTCTTCAAGATGAGAGCTTTGTGTTTCTCCTCACCTGTTCACACATCTCCACCTTCAACTGTCACTGCCTCAACTTCATTCCCAATTTTAAGAACACTTGATTCAGAAGTGAGTGTTTGTTTGTTTGTTTTTTTGTAAGATTCTATTCCCAAATATTGTTATATTTTTATTATTTCAAATTCTAAGATAAAGTCATGTTCATTGAACTACAATGACTTTAATCTTTCCATTTGATTTTATGAGGTTACTGGGACAAGTCAGCAGCTAGTAAGTGCTGTAAACAGATGTGTGTGTGGGTGTGTGAGTGTGTGTGTGTGTGTGTGTGTGTGTGTGTGTGTGTGTGTGTGTGTAATTACAGACATATGTTGATACAAATTTTTCTTTCCAAAGTATCTAGTTTGCCTTTCCAGTTTCTCGCTTCAAGTGATGAGCCTGGCTGCAGTCCTCAACTTCATGTAGGATAGCTTTATAATATCTGAGATTATGTCTAATTTTGCTAGTTTCCATATAAATTTAGATCAAGCATTCAACTTGAGTCAGCTAAATTTTGTATTTCTGTACTATTGCTGATAAGTTTCATCTTTTAATAAGTCAATATTTACTCCACTTCTCACTTCTTTGCGCTTTTAGTATGACTAAGGGTTTGTCTATTTTGTTGATTTTCCTCAAATAATAAACTCTTGGTTTGTAGATTCTTGTATCATTCCTTTTGTTTGTAAGTTATTGATTTGAGCCCTGAGTTTGATGATTTCCTGTCATCTACTCCTCTTGAAAATGTTTCCATCTTTGTTTTTTCTAGAACTTTCAGTAGTGCTGTTAAGTTGCTAATATGAGCTCTCTCCATTTCCTTTTTGAAGGTACTTAGTGCAATGAACTTTCCTCTTAGGACTGCTTTCATTGTGTCCCATTGATTTGGGTATATTGTGCCTTTGTTTTCACTGAATTTTAGGAAGCTTGATGTAGTAAAGAGGGGTTGCCTGTCATTTCTTTTCTTCTTATGATGTCAAGAATGTTGATAGTTCACTATATGACTGTACTGTATATATCACATAGTTCCCCTATTGATGGGAAATCCATTGCCTTTATACTTTTGCATGGAAAACAAAACAAAACAAGAGATGCACTGGATATTTTTGTGAACATAATTTTATAATTTTCCATTCTTTACATATACTTTTTGAACTAGGGAGGCAGAGTTAATTTTACATTGTTATCTCACCTAGGGAGCATTTTCACCCACAGTCATGACATAATTTTGTGATTAAATTCTTTTTTCTGTTTCCAATCTAAAGAATGACTTTTCTGGACAGTTGAACTGTCCAGGCAGCCACTGGTATGTCATTTCTTAGTTTTGGAAGCTGCAGGCTCTGCACTTCCTATATAATCAGATATATTTATCCCTCTCAGGGCTCTGAGGTGGTTGAAGAATAGATAGCTAGAGTCTCATAGTTAAATTTTGAGTTGTTTAGGAATCAAGAGGGTGTTCTGGATCTAAGAAGATATTTTCTTAAATTGTGATGCAAGTTAGTGTGAAAATTGAGTTAGATATAGAACTTTAAACTCATGGAGATGGTTAGATAGTAGAACGTTAAAGTCAGGTGCCAAATACATATGGACTGGACATTGGGAA
Organism: Lophiomys imhausi; assembly: GCA_907164525.1. NCBI lineage: Eukaryota > Metazoa > Chordata > Mammalia > Rodentia > Muridae > Lophiomys > Lophiomys imhausi. Next base: position 2,209,972 of record CAJQZJ010033271.1, read on the forward strand.
TGTATGCTAAGCCATATATCTCTTATAATTACCTCTGCTGTTGTGAATTGTATTCATTATTATAAGAGAAAGAGCCATTTATTGGACTGAAAGTGGGAGCTGTTGGGGGCAAAAGATATACATTAAAATAAAAAAAAGGGAAGAGGATGGGGGGTTGAGGGGGAGGAGGGTGGAAGAGTGGGACTAGAGGGGGGAGTAGGGAGGGTATTGTGACTGAGATGTAACTTGAAGAAATAAAAAATAAATTATTTAAAATAAAGAATGACTTTTCTTCATGATGAAGACTTGGATTTCCTCTTCCCAACCAATTGAATGGTATCAGTGTTGTTTGCAGCTCCAGGATTAAGAGATAATTAGTGACAGGGACCTTGTTTTGGTTCTTTGAAATGCTCTGAATTATTGATGGTTGTATGATATTTTAGTTTAGATTTTCTCTCATATTGCTCTTAATAAGAATTAAAATTTCTTAATAGATATATATTTAAACAAAATTTGTGTAAAAGAAAGGCTCTCTCTCTCTCTCTCTCTATATATATATATATATATATATGTGTGTGTGTGTGTGTGTGTGTGTATGTATGTATATTTATACATTAACAGGTAGAAATTTGTGTAAAAGAAAGGACATTATAATCAACAAATGAAGATTTATTATCTTAGTAAATTTTACATTCTCAAATTGGTCATAGCATTTGAAACATTTTTGAAAATAAACATGAACTCTGAATTGAACCAATTGGAAGGTTATTTGAGGTCCTTTAGTTTGTAAAATTAATACTTTAAGTAAATAAGTAGAAAATTCAAAAGAACAATAATTGGATGCATGCTTTCGATCAGTGTTTATAATATGTAATTTATTTTAGTGTCAGTAATGTTCAAAGGTTTGTAGGGTCAACATTAGTGTGGAATTGTGCATTATAGTTTCCAATTAATAATGCACTGTGTTCTGTTGCATGAAGGGACAGATTACGTTTCAGGCATAGGATGGGTAAATGACCACCTTCCGCACTGCATTTTAAAAAGGGGTATCAGTGCTTTTCACAACCTGCTTTTACAGTTAAATGTTGATGCTCTTGAACAAATTGCGTATAAACATCTTTAATATAAAAATACTAAATTATAATCCAAATCTCATAAAAGCGTCCCTAGGAATTCATTTTTTTCGATAATTGCCAGTGATCTTTCTCATAGTTGAGTTTCTAATTAAATTATATACATATAGGAAGCAGTTGGCAAAAGCTTATTGCAGACTGTCCCTGACCTCTACACTGGATCATCAGGCACAGGGGCATAAAACATACTATTAAGGTTTCCTAGACAACTCAACTATTATTTATCTTTTTATGTGTATTTTCTATTCATGTAATTTAAAATCAATTTTGACTGACTTTATAGCTAAAATGTACACTGCTACTTACCTCTTTTTAAATAAATTATAGTATGTGTGTGCGTGTGTGTGTGTGTGTAAGTCAAACAACCTTGTGTATCATTACCCAGACCACATTCACCCTGTAAGAAAAGCATTGTTAGCAACTGTCACAAACAGTTTAGGATAATTAAGAGATGCAAACTAGTAGTCATTCAAACATGTTATTTGGTTAGGTAGTAGCACAGTTTATCACAGATGTTTTCTTTTTCTTTTTCTTTTTTTCCTGAGACAGGGTATCTGTGTGTATCTCTTGCCATCTTGGAACTCATTCTGTAGACCATGCTGGCCTTGAAACTCAGAGATCTGCCTGCCTCTGCATCCCGAGTGCTGGGATTAAAGGCATGTGCCATTACGCCTGGCCTTTTATTTATTTTTTCTTTTTGTTTTTCACAGATGTTTTCTAAGTTAACCAGAAATCAAGTTGTTAAGAGACAAGCAACATTTGCTTATCCAAATGCACAGAGATAGATAGGTGGTCTTCAAAAACCTCAACAGATCTGTAGAATTTGGCATTCAAAGGTTTCTTAAGACATTTTTCATATTGAGACATGTCAGCTCCTGACAGCACCCTTAATTGACTCCAAGTAGAGGATGAACATCAAAGAATCTCCATATGGAGATAGTTGCATTAGTGGTGAGCTTGTCACTGGGCAAGAAAAATCCCTTGCTTCAACTGTAGACAGAATGCTGTCTGAAAAATACAAAACTTGAAAGCAGGCAAGTCGACAGCCTACCTCTGCCAAGACATGTAGGCAAGTACTTAATAATTCCTGATTCACAGTTAAAGTCTGTCAGACATACTTGGCCAAGAGGTAGAATATAGATTCTCTAATGTATTGAGAGAAATTGGGGACTGTGCAGGCAGCCAGTTGTTTGTCATTTGTTTTGGAAGCTGCTGACTCTGCACTTCCTGTAAAATCAGATATATTTATCTTTCTCAGGTTTGTGATGTGGATGAAGACTGGATAGTTATAGTCTCACAGTTAAATTTTAAGTTATTTAGGAATTAATAGAATGTTCTAGGTCTGAGGAGATGTTTTTAAGTTGGTAATGCAAGTTTGGATGGAAACTGAGTTAGGTATAGAACTTTAAACTCATTGAGATAGATAGATAATAGAATATTAATACCAGTGGCAAATATGTATGGACTACATATTGGGAATGTATGTGATAACTTATAATTTTTGTAATTATGAGGGATAATTATTTAAAAAAAGAGTTATAGGTTCTGGAAGAAGTGGGAAATGATGGGAGGGGTGGAGGAAGAGGACTGTGATGAAGATGTAACTTGAAGTAATAAATAAACATAAAAAAGAACTTGAAAGAAAAGAAAAAAAAGAAAAGCATTGTTGGAGAGAGCCAACACCTATCACTATTAAGGATAGTCTGCCATGCTTACAGACAGGAGCATAGCATACCTGTCCTCTGAGGACCTCCATGAAGCTGAGGATCCAAATGAGAGGCTGAAGCTCACCACTAAGTATTAGGCAGAGGGAAGGATATCTTGTGGAAGAATGGGAAAAGGATAGAAAGACCTGGATGGGAGAATAACTCCATAAGAAGACCAACAGAAAGCACTAATCTAGGCCCATTAGGACTCACTTAGACTGAAGCATCGATCAAAGAGCATTCACGAACTAGTCCTAGATTCCTCCCCCCCCAACATACACATATAACCAATGGCCATGTGGGTCCCCTAGCAAGTGATACAGGGCCTGTCTCTGAAATGGACTCTGATGCCTACTTTTTGACCATTTCCCACTAACAGTGCTCTGGTGCCTGGCCTCAATGGAAGAGGATGTGCTGAGTCTTGATGAGACTCAACATGCTGGAGTGGGATAGTACTGGGCCTCTGCTTTCCTTAGGATAAAGGGAAGGCTGATAGAGGGAAGAGAGCAAAATGGTGGGACCCAGAGGAGGGGACAGGCTGTGATCAGGATGTATAATAAATAAATTAATAAACTTAATTACATTTAAAAGAAAAGAAAGAAAGACATTGTTTCTCCCTGACTTGGAACTCACCAAATTGCTGAGGCAAGGAGACTATAGATATCTGCCTGTCTGTACCTCCTCAGTGCTGGATTACAAGAATATGCCACTGTGCTCTTAAGGTTTTCATGGGTTCTGAGATTCTGTCTCAAATTCTCACACTTTCAAGGCTACTACTGGACTGAATGGTGCTCCTTTAGAGATCATTAACAATTTTTTAAATAAACACACAAGAACTGTATACATTTAGGGAATATATAGCACACAATTTTAATATATGTATACAATTTATAATGTGCAGATCAGACTAGTTAATATATTCAATACTAAAACCTAATAATTATTTTGAATTGGGGAATCAAACATTTTCTCTATCAGCTACTTGGGAGTTCATGGTTAGTTGCATTACTTACTGTCATGTGGTATAGAATCCTAAAACTCCTCATGGCCAACTTCATTGTTCAGTCACTTCTACCTTCCCCAACTACTATAACGACTACTTATGATGCTTAGTTTTACTGTTTATATGGCTCAATTACAGCCTAACTTATGACTCTCATGTAAGTTGTTTAAAACTGAAATAACATACTCAACTAACTTCAACTTGGGCTCTTCCTCATTACTTTATGTCTGACTTTCACACATTACCAGCATGCTATTATTCCCAGCATCTTATTTACATGTACATGAAAGACTCCCATAGCCATATTTCAGCCATGTAATTTCTTTAAAGTATATGAATTGATCTGAGTTTACAAATTGTTTCTTTAGCACCAGAATTAGTTTGCTGAATAAAATTTCTCCAAGAAGGACTTAATTCATGTTTGACTGAAAGTCATCTGTGAATTTATGAATACTCCAAAAAAATTTCTGAATCCCCAAAATCTAATTTTTCTAACCAATATTTTTCAAATTGTTTTTTAAACATGTAACAGTTATAAAGAGTCACAAAATTATGAAAAATATTGTTGAAGCCAATCCCTAGGCTCTGTCTTTCTTGTAAACCCTATCAAGTTATAGACACATTCAAACTACATGCTTTGTCTGGACCACATACCCTATGTGCAGGTCCAGTCTGAGGCAGTCCACAATCTCCACAATCTCACATCAGACCCATAGTCAATAAAAGAAGTCTATATGCCCAGATCTCATTGCAATAATATACTTAAATTCAAGCAGTATATTTACCTCAAAATACATTTTTTTTAAAAAGTCATAGAAATGGCTTCTAATAAGAACTATCTAGCCTAGACACTCAGGACACAGTATTTAAAAGAACAATCACAAACTCAAATAATTCAAGGAGTTTAAAGAAGACAAAAAATAGCTCAATGACTTTAATTAGAAAACCAGGAAATGTCAGAGTGATAGTCAAAAGAACAAAGATACAGATCAGTGAAACAGTGAAAACAATTCAGAACTTAAAAACTGAATTTACTGAAGAGAAATGTTGACAAGAACTCAAACTTAAATGAAGATGGAGTTGAAAAAAATCAATAATCTCATTAGAAAACTGTAAAAATATGTCAGTGAAAAGAAATAATAACAGAACTTGAAGATAAAATAGAGGAGGAATTAGATCACCTAAATAGGATATGAAAAATAAAAATAAAACACATGAAAAAATGTTTAAGAACTGTGGGACACCATGAAAAGATAAAATCTTCAAATTATAGTCTTCTATATAGAAGAATCCTAGGGTCAATGGCATAGAATATTCACTAAGTTCATATAGGAAAACTTCCAGAAACTTAGCAAGACACACTCATACAGATACAAGAAATACATAAAACATCAAATGGACAAGACCAGAAAAGAAATTCTTTACAGAGCATAAGAGCTAAAAGAGTAAATATAGAGAAGAGAAAAAAAGTACTAAAAGACACCAAAATAAATCATATATAAAGAAAAACCCATTGGAATGATATCTATTACCTCAATAGAAATTTTACATGCCTGAAGATCATGGACACATGCAGTTCAAGTTCTAAAATACCACAGAGGCCAATCTAGACAAGTGTAATCAGCAAAATTATCTATCATAGTTTGAGGAGAAAGACAAATTTTTCATATTATAAATGACCAAAAGAATTTATTTTCTTCAAGTCAAAGAATATTAGAAACAAAACTTCAGGCTGAAGAAAGAAATAGTATAGCCTTGGGAAAGAAAATAAATGAATCTATAATTACTTAAACAAAAGTATTAATTGAAGACAGATTAACTTTAACTGAGTGACAATGGATAATTACAATACCACACTTTCTCCACTAGACAGTATATCTGGACAAAGGAAAAAAAAGGTAAAATGTCAGAATTAAATAACATCAAACATCAAATACCTAGCAGATCCATAAAAAATGTGGAGATTTAAACAGTTATAAAACATCTTCTGACTTAAAAAAGATCAGGCCCAGATTAATTCACAGGTGTATTCTACCAAAATTCCAAAAAAAAGATCTGGAACTAATTCTTTTTATCTGTTAAAAAAAAAAAAGATACAGTCTTCAGCCTTTTGGTCCTGTTTCTCTGATAGACATTTATTGTAGAGCAGGGATTGTGAAGGACTAACCTACCCTGTCTTGGCAGAGCTAGGCTCTCGACTTCCCTGCTACCAAGTTTTGTCCTTTTTGGACAGCAGTCTGTCTGCAGTTGAAGCAAGGAGTTTTTACATGCCAAGAGACAGGCTTGCCACTAATTCAACCATCTCACACTGGAGATTCTTCGATGCTTATCTTCTACTTGGAGTAGAATAGGGGGTGCTGTCAGGAGCTGATATATCATGATATCAAAAAAAATCTTAATTTAAGACCACATCTTTGAATGCCATATTCTGCAGATCTCTTGGGGTTTTTGAAGATGCCCTATCTATCTCTTGTATTTAGATAAGCAAATGTTGCTTGTCTCTTAACAACTTGATTACTGAGTAGCTTAGAGAATATCTGTGATAGACTGTCATAGTAGCTAACAAGGTGACATGCATGCATGACTAGGAGTTTGTCTTTATTAACTATCCTAAACAGTTTAAGACGGTTGGTATCAAGAGGCCAGAGCTTCACATTTCATTTTTAAGTATCTCTAGGTACGATACCATTAGGAAGCATTACCTTTAATTTTGGAGAGAAAATGGAAACTGTCCAGGTAGTCACTGGTTTGTCATTTCTTAGTATTGGAAGCTGCAGGCCCTGAACTTCCTATATAATCAGATATATTTATCCTTCTCAGCTCTCTGAGGTGGTTGAAGAATAGAAAGCTTGAGTCTCATAGCTAAATTTTGAGTTGTTTAGGAATCAAGAGGGCGTTCTAGATCTAAGAAGATGGTTATAATAGTGATGCAAGTTAGTATGAAAGCTAAGACAGTTATAGAACTTTAAACTCATGGAGATGGTTAGAAGGTAGAAGGTTAAAGTCAGGGACCAAATATGTATGAACTGGACATTGGGAAGGTATACTGGGCCATTTAACTCTCATAAATGTGGCATATTTAATTCTGCTGTTTTGTATAGAATTTACTGTTATAAGAGAAAGAACCATTTGTTGG
>CAJQZJ010033271.1:2217328-2261350 GCA_907164525.1 Lophiomys imhausi
AAGGAAGGAAGGAAGGAAGGAAGGAAGGAAGGAAGGAAGGAAGGAAGAGACAGACAAAAAGAAAAGAAACTACAGTCACAAATGATTGAATAACAAAGATGTAAAATTTCTCAGTACCTCACTTGTGAACAGAATACAAACATACATCAGAAAGATCATTCAATGGATCATATTAACTTGACCTCAGGATTCAGGGATGGTTCAACAAACAAAAGTGAATCAATCAATCATATAAATGGATTCAAGGGTAAACATCACATGATCATTTCAGTTGATACATAAAAGTCATTTGACAAAATCCAAAATGACTCTGTGATAAAAGTCTTAGAGGGAGTAGGGCTAGGATGAATAATAATAATGGGAGTATATGAAAAACTGACAGTATTATCCTAAATGGAGAAGAACTCAAAGCAATCCTATTAAAACTGAGAATGAGATAGAGCTGTCTATTATCCCTACTCCTTTTTATTATTGCATTTGAAACACCAGTGGGAGCAATAGGTAAGCAAAGGAAGTTAAAAGAGTACAAATATGAAAAGAAGGTATCAAATTAACCCTATTTGAAAATAATTGTATACATAAGACAACCCATAAAATGCCATCCAAGTGTTTCTAGAAATAATCAACACCTTCAGCAAAATGGACAAATACAAAATTAACTTTTTATATAATTTATTTTTTATTTCTTCAAGTTACATCTCAATCACAATCCCCTCCCTACCCCCCCCTCCTGTTCCACCCTTCCGCCCTCTTCCTCCTCAAACCCCCATCCTCTACCCCCCTTTTTTTTAGTTTAAGATATATCTTTTTCCCCCCAACAGCTCCTCCTTTCAGTCCAACAAATGGTTCTTTCTCTTATAACAATAAATACAGTACAAAATAACAGAAATAATTAGGCCACAATTATGAGAGTTATATGGCTTAGCATACATTCCCAATGTCCAGTCCATATGTATTTGGCACATGACTTTAACATTCTACTATCTAACCATCTCCATGAGTTTAAAGTTCTATATTTACTCAGCTTTCATACTAACTTGCCTCACAATTTTTAAAACATCTTCTTAGATCCAGAACACCCTCTTGATCCCTAAACAACTCCAGCCAGAACTTCAGTAAAGCCCTGAAGATTAGCTTCTGTCTACAAAATTAACTTTTAAAAACCAAAGTTACTCTAGACATCAACAATACAAATGGTGAGAAAATGATAATGGACAAATTCTCATGTATAGTATTCTCAAAATAATAAAATAATATATCTATGTTTAAACCTAACTAAGTAATTAAGGACGCTGGTAATGAAAATTTAAATCTCTGAATAAAATGGATGGGAAAGCCATAGAAAATGAGAAGACTATTCATGCTTGTGAATTGGTAGTAGAATGAATGCAAAAATGACCATTTTACTTAAAGCACCCTACAGATTAAATGCATTCCCAATCAAAGTCCTCACAAAGTTCTTCATAGGAATAGAAAAATCACAACAAAACAGAACAAACAAAATGAACAAACAAAAAATCCCAGGAAAACCTAAAACGCACATGGAAACACAAAATACTATGGACAAACAATCCTGAGTGGGGGGAAACCACAACTTTTAAGCAGTTATTATTCTAGATTTTCAAACTATAGTATAGAATTATAACAATAAAACAGCATGATACACACACACACACACACACACACACACACACACACACACACACACATGGGCATGTAGATCAATGGAATAAAAGTCCCAACCTTGAGTGCACATGACTGTAGCCAGTCAATATTTGTCAAAGATGCCAAAAATGTACACAGGATGACGGACATTATCTTCATCAAACTGAGATAACTGGATATGTGCATATAGAGGACTGAAATTATACCCATCTTTTTCACTTTGCATGAAAATTAAATCCAAATTGTACATAGACTTCAATGTGAGCCTGAAATACTGAAATTCTAAGGGAGGAAAAGAAATATCCTATAAGATATATGTGTGTAGGAAAAAATTTCTCTATAGGATTATATTTGCTGAGTAATTATCAAATAGGATCTCATAAAATTAAAATATTTTATATGGAAAAGAAACAATCAGTTGTGTGAAGATGAAGTACATATAGAATCTTTGCCAGATATACACATTATAGAGGATTAACATACATATATATTTAGATCACTCAAAAAAAAACCCCTGAAATAACTAAGAAAACATATGACCCAATTAAAAAGTAGGCTACAGAGCTGAACATAAAGTTCTTAATAGAAGACATAAAAATGACTACAAAATATCTTTAAAGGTGCTGAATATGCTTAGCAACGAGGGAAATGCAATTAAAAACAACCTAGGGATTGAATCTTACTCCAATTAGAGTGGGTTGGAAGTAAGAAAACAACTGACAAAAATAAATACTGGCAAGGACATGGGAAATTGTAACATTCACTTATTATTGATGGAATTGAAGTCTAACGCAGTCTCTTTGAAAAACTGTGGCAAATACTCTAAAGCTGAAAGTAGATCTACCATAGGACACAGATAAACCAATTCTTGGCATATTCCCAAAGGCTTCCAGAGGGTGCTCCACTTGCTTCAGTCATGTTTATGGCAGCTCTACATACAATAGCTAGGAAATAAAATCAGCCCAGGTGTCTTTCAACTGATGAGCGGATAATGGGCATGTGACACATATACAAATGGATATTATTCAGCTGAAAAAAAAATGAGATCATGTAATTTTCAGGTAAATGGGTAGAACTAGAAATTATTATTTTAACTGAGGTAAAGCAGATCAAGAAAGTCAAACTCTACACATTCCTGTTCATTGTGATTCCTTGCTCTGAACCTTTAATGTGAGTATATATCTTGCAGTATCTGAAGAGACTGGAAAAATAAAAGAGGAAACTATGAAGAAAAGAAATAACAGGACACCCGTGCTTGGGAGATTACATGGAAAAATTGTGTCAGGCTTTAACTGGGAAGGGGAGAAGGAAAACAATACAGAGGGAGTTGGAGTGAGGAGAAATAAAAATATACTAAGGATGCTCAAAAAAAAGCCAGAGGGAAGTATATCAATTTATGTTTACCTAAAATTACAAACATATATACATACACACATATATACATACAAATATATAAGCAATATATAGTTTAAATGAAATTATGGCAATTGGGGTAATAAAACTAAGCCCAAGAGGCATAGACTATCTAACAGAAGCCCCATCACTAAACATGGAAATCCTCCTTTTGAGTATTTGGCCACAGGAATATATAATAAGCTGAAAACAAGATAGACTTTTGTTGTTACACTTGGATGACTACTGGAATTTTTATGCAAGTCCTATTGCTTAAGGCACTGCATATTTCGACACAGTGCTTGAAGGACTCAAGCTTGATCTTCCTACAAGACTAGCACTCATAGTACAGGAAGGAGTTATACCTGCTGCCATTGGAGCAAAGCAACCAATCGTCCCACTCTGCTGAGATACCTACAACCATGTGAAACTGCAAATCACAGCAAAGACCACCAGGGCAAAGAAGCTCCAAAAGTTCAACGTTGGCACTGTCTTTGGGGTAACAACTAACTTTATAGCTGGACTTAAGGCCCCCTGAATATGAGAGATCTCAAGCAGAATACTGTAAATGTTGCCATGTAATTTCTGATGAGGTCACAAAACTCAGAGAAGAATATATTACTGCTACTCCCCTAACCCAGTATAATTCATAATCCCATTCTAAATACTTACCCATATCCTAACAGGTGAATACAACCCTAAACACTCATCAAAGAAAACTTCTTTTGCTTAGATGGAGTTTACCACAGCAATTCACAATTGGTCACAATGCAGAGAACTTTGGACAGTGGTATCCCCAGACCTAACTGAAATATCTGTATTATAACCCCTACACATACAACTTAGGGAACATTGTGGAAGAAGGAACAGAAAGATTGTAAAGGCAGAGGACAAGGAAATCTGAAGGAGATTGTTCTTTGTCTGACATTAGTCAGACCCATGAAATCTCAACAGTGTGGCTACTTAAGCAAGACTGATATAATGGCAACAAAGTTGATATTCCAGTGAGGGTGGGGGGATTCTCACAATGTCTTATCCCTAGATGAGGAGTTACAGGAAATTAATGAGTGCTGATAGTGAGAGATTCAAACTCCCCTAGAGCTGAACACCCTAATTTATTATCTAATACCAAATGACCTAAAATCATAAACATGTTAGCAACACTAAATAGACCCAGAAGGTTGTATATATATATATATATATATATATATATATATAGGTTATACACAGAGAGATACAATTAAATAAAAAGTAACAATTAGAGAAAAATAAGCCATAGATTTCAAAGGGCATGTGTCTGGGAGCCATAGGAAGGACTGGAAGGAAAGGAAGAAGATAGAAATGCAGTATTCACACAAGAAATTCTCAAAAACATACAAATAAAAATGTAATGTCTGAAGAAATATTGTTTGGGAAATTCCAGTTAGGAACCGTAGCATCTTAAATAGGAATGGACATAAGAGAATTTATTTGTATACCACTATAATAGTATATAAATATTTTTAAATGTAATGTCTAAGTATGACAAAGGCTTTGTGTTTGAGGCAGAAACACAACAGTGTATATTTTCAAATGGCCATAAACTCTAAATTTTCCATGCTCTTTGCAGCCGTCTGTTGTACTCCCCTTCTTGCTTAGAATACAGAAAAAAAGGGGAGACTGAGGAGCACATGATTAAGCCACCCAAAAGCAACTGCACAGTAGAGGGAAAATCTAGAGTGACACTAGAATATATTGTGAAACCCATAGGAAACTATATGATGATAGCCATTGGAAACTCAATGATGGATTTCACAGCTAATTAAAATGCAATATGTCAGGAGATATGCAGGAGAAAAGCTTTTCAGATGCAGTCCACCATTTTTTGCATGGTCTTCAGTGGTTGTGCTCTGTGAGCAAGTACTCCAGAGATTATGAATCAGGATTGCTTCTTGCTACTGGCAAACTTTTCCATACTTGCCTTATATGTATGGCATAATACAATTGAGCATAAAGAAGAAACCTTCATTGTCTATGCTCTGGTGTTATTTCTTCATTCTGTTGGCAGATTTCCTGCAGAATCATATGAAGATGATTTTATAATTCCCAATAATGATTCCTGCATTGATTCAAGTAATTCTACACTTCCACTAAATAACAAAAACTACTAGGAACTTAATATCCAGTGTCAGGCACATAAATTGCACTAGAGAGAAGTTAAGCTTGAGAGAGATTTATGACCAAAGATATATATTCCTCTAGGTCAGTGGGTCTCAGTATACACTAGGACAAGTAAAATTTGTTGTTTTAAACTTTTGAGAATAGATAGTTAAAAAGTTTTGAATGCAGTCTTAATGTATAGATATGTAAACAATAACCTTGCTATAACCTCTTGGACACTCTTAATTTTAAAACCTTGATATGAAATACTACTGCCCCAAACTCACCATGAACTTATAGGAACGTAAAAATATTTAGGAAACCTGCTGTAACAATTTTATCTGCTGCTTTATGATTGTGAGGTAATTCTTCTGATTTAAAGACTTTGTACTAATGGTATATATAGACTGAAGACAAATAAATGAAGTTGTTGGTGGCTGGAGGTTTTCTCTATCCACTATCCACCAGTTGTATATATGTGTTTATGTATATATTGTTTGATTGTTTGTCCATGTGTTTATATGTATGCATGTCAGATTGTCTGTTGTCTGTATACATGTATATTTATGTATGTATGTGTGTAGATGCATGTATGAAGCTTGTGGAAATTCCCCTGCTTCACCCACTGAATGTGTGGTGAAACACATTCTCTCTTTCACTGGCTTATAAAGAATTAATGAGCCCCCAGAGATTCTATCTGCAGCTGAGCCACTTGTGTCTGAGAAAAAGTACCAGAAGATTTGGCTAGTGCAAGTAATTAAGTTGTAAATTCTCAGAGAATATTCTGAAGAACAATTAGCCCTCCAACACTGTGTATACCTTCTAGGTTCTCTTCTGACCTGTCAAAGCTGCTCCTCTGCAGCATTAGTCCTTTTCTAAACTTCGCCACATCATCAGGAATATAAGGAGAAATAATTTAGTGAGATATCAAGCGGAACTCTGTATAAATAGGAAAATCAGGAAAGGTCATAATAGGCATCTTTATGAAAAAGAGCAATATGACAAATGACTCTCAAAATAATTGGATTCAAGTGGTAAACACTTTTAGGAGAAGACAAGCAGTGAAATGAAATCTGGGAAAGTAGATTACCATCTGTGATCTGCTCCACCCCCAGTGGTATTTGTGTTTTAGGTGGATTTTATCTACAGAATTATTGAATGTAGGTTATCATATGTCTTTTTGAGCATGGCATTCTATTGCAGATTCTGAACCCAAATACACTGATTTCATGTTTTAATTCTGATCTTCAGGCTTTGCGATTTTCGGCAAGTTAAACATTTCTGTCTACTCCCTGAGTTAATAGAGAGAATATTTCTAGGGTGGTGACAGGCTGGTAATACTTCTCGCAGATACTTTACTGCTGTTACATACAGAATGTGAGCATATTTACCGAAGACTAGGACTGTGTTTCAATGACGAGCTGCAGATGGAAGCTCCGTCCAGGATGTCCAGGATGTACATTGTGCTCACCTGTACTCCTGCAGGAGAACTTGGTTTTGTGGTCACACCGTCGGATGGTCCCATTGCAGCCCTTTTCATCACTGCCGTCTTCACAATCCTTCTCTCCGTCACAGCGCCACAGTTCAGGAATGCAGTTCCCATCAGGGTGGCACTGAAATTCGCTCCCAATGCAGCCAGCAGGAGAACGAACTTCTTAATTTTAAAGGAGGAAGGAGAAAACGGGGCAAGATAAGAGGAAAATTGTGATTTTTATGTCATTTTTATATTTTGTCTCTTTGGGTACTATTATTATGCTAGAGAAATTATATAGTTTACTGTATGTATAACAATTTTACATAACAGAAATGTAGAACATTAGTAATTAAGAGGAAATAATATTTACTGTATCTTGTAGATTCTCTGAAGGATTATATAAATTAGTAAAGAAAATGTGTAGATGGTTTACTGTTGTCTTAATTGGTGCCTTCAGGTACTGTGTTTGATACGCTTTCTCTAAGACATGTAAACAAAATTTCCTAATAAGACTTTGCTTGATTTTTGACATTTCTTGAGTAATTTCTTTGAAATCACCAAGAAATAAGTAACTAAAAGATAATAAACACTTTGTGACTAAGAAAACCTTTGGAAAACAGTAACTGAGAATTTGAAAGCAAAGAAGCACACATTACAAATAAAACATTTTCAAGATGTAAGATTTCAATTCTACAATCAAGGCAGAAAATTATACATGTGAATTTAATAAAATATTATGTGTTCAAATTCTATTAATGAATACTAATGCATATAATACCCAGAAACACTATTGTTTGGCCTGCTGATGCCATGTAGAATCAATTAAGCATCACTAAGAGAAAAGGGGATATGAACATTGGAATATCTGGCACTATAATAACTGAACAATATGAGCAAAATCCATTTTTTAAAGTTTCACAAAATAGCTAATATCATGAGTATCATATTAACCCATATCCTCCAGTACTGTTCTACAGTAATTAACCATATATGTATTTGTGACCAAAGTTTTAATGTAATAAATTAATTGTATATCGTGATTCTTACCAAAGATTATTTAATTTACCTGTGCTGACAATTACTCACCTACTTAATTCGTTGGCCTGGAAGAGATCTAAAGTAATGATTTAGTAATAGACGTACTTTAGATTGAAATTCTGATGTCACTAAAGCAGCCACTGAGACCTTGAGATGTGCTGTTGACCATCTGGAAGTGTTACTGTACTGCTTACATGTGGTATTTGTACATGAATATTTCAACTACAGCTTTTATTGCTTTCGCCTGTGGTACAACTAGATAAATTCTTGACTAAGTTCTGTTTTTTAAAGGAGGGATTTTCAACTGCAATCTTTCAAATGATTTTATTTCATTAAGATATCTAAGGAAGGTTTGCTATGGCTTCCAGAGAACTGTTGGAGGAGTAAACATTAACAATGCAGAGCCAAGAAATGTGTCAACTGAAGCAAGGCTAACAGTCAAGTTAATACAGAAAAGGGATTCTATTCTCCACATTTAAATACAGATGGGGCTTTCCCTAGAGATTTTTGTTCTTTCCTTTTTTTTTTGTAACTTTATAAGTCTAAACACTGTAAGATATTGCAACATCTAAAGGATATTACAAACAACTATATTATAGTCATTTATAAACTAGAATGTAGCCAGGATAAGTAAATTAGTTGTATTATGGAGATACAAGCTGATAAGACAGAAGATTTCCACTAAGTACACCAGGCATGTATGTATCCTGGACTCTGTCACCCTCTTCTTCCCAGCTACCACTGCCTTCCTGTATGTACTTCACCTTTTATTGTCTTTAGATTTATAAGAGACCAAATTTCTTTAAAAAACAAAAGAACACCACCCAAAAAATTTCTTTAAAATTGTGTGTCGTATTCGGAAACCTCATAGTTAGGTATTACAATTTATAAAATTGGAATTATACGTAATATGGTATATTACTATATATTCCCAACCAACGACCATATAAGCTACCAGCACTCTTTTTTACTTTCAAGAAAAAAAAGACTTTGCATGTCTTTCAGCAATTGTTTTGCTTCTACCCAGTAAGTCTCCCATGATATTTTACATACTCCCATTATTCTTACATTACACATTAACTATAGGGGGTTGGATAAAGCACAGCACAGAAACCAATCACTCACATCTTTCATTTTACTTTGTTAAAAAAAACCAAATAGGTGAATAAAGAAGTAAAATCATTCTTAGAGAAGCACAAACCATTTTACAAAAAGCATGCAGATGATAAGTGTCAGAGCTATCATCTGCAATAGCAACTTCTGTAATTTTTTTTTTTTTTACCATTTTGAACCTCTAGAAGGGGCTTATTCAAGCAGAGGCCCAAAAATGAAATAAAATTGGCTCATACAGAATTCAAGAAGAGGGGCCCAGAGAGGTGGCTCATGGTTAAGAGCACTGGCTACTCTTCCATAAGAATGGGTTCAATTCCCAGCACTCACACTGCAGCACACAACTGTATGTAACACCTGTTCCAGGTGATCTGATATCCTAACACAGACATACATACAGACAAAATTCCATATAAATAATAATATTAATAAAAATAAACAAGTCATTAAAAAAGAAATCAAGAAGAATCTGAAAACTCATTTACCTTTTATATTTAAGTTATATTTCTTGGCTCTGGATTGTTAATGTTTACTCTAATTTCTTTTCTTTTTTTTTGGCCTTTCAGTGGCTTTTATTTTATTTTATTTTTTTTTAATTGGAAAAGCAAATTGTTTATTTCAATGGAAAGATTGTCTTTGGGGTACAACATTGCTACAGTGTGAGACATTCTTCAAATGTAGATATGGTAGATGTACATCAAATTTAATAATTATCAATATAAATTAATGTTTTATTAATTTAATATTATTAAATTTCTATATAATATAGAACTAATATAATTACCAATAGATATTGATAAACTACTATATAATTGGTTCTGAACAAAATGTTACATACCTATCATTTTTAATGTTTGGTATAACAATACTCTGGGAAGTACATTCATTTAATTCCCAATTTATATCTAGGAAAACAGAGGTTTGGGGGGCTTAGCTAATCTGTTATATGGCATAGCCACATTAAAATCATCTCCATCAGCAAACCTGTTTCTTCATTAATCAGAATTTCCCAGAAATTTTGCCAAAGAGGAACACAAGGAGAAGCATATGAACCTGATAGTCACATCTACCAATGACAGAGGGACAGAAAGAAAAAGTAGATAAGAGTCTACGAAATGGAGATTTTCTCTTCTAGCCTGAGTATGGTGGCGACATTCTCTCAGATGGACTTCACTTACAATCAGAGTTTCCCCACTCAAAACACATCTATCAATATGGCCAATTAGGACAATGCCATCAGTCTATTTTTTCTAATAAAATTTAACATTTATTTTCCTCTTCTGTAAGGTCATGGAAGAAGTTAGTTCTTAATTGAAAGATCTTTAAACTGTATATTGGCTCAGACAGTTTAGCTTTCCTGGGATTACTCCCTCAATTGGTAGTCAGCCAGAAATACGTGAAGAAAGATCTAAGGAATCAGAATTATGGGTAGTAATGCCCATGGCGTGTATCGGAGTGAGACACAGTTTGCTACATGTTTGAATCTATGTTGTTGGGCTAGGAGCCCTTGATTTGCTCTTCACAGGTGCATTTACAACAGACAGGTGTTCTTGCTGTCTCAAGAAAAACAGTAGCATCACTCCTGTAGTGAGTATTTCGTGAGATTTAAAGGAAACAGGTAGGTTTATAATAAACTATGGTCTAAACAGGAAAACAAATCCAGGGAGAAAGTAATAAATGTTATGAGTAAAATGAATTCCAATAATATCATTGAAAGCAGAATGGAATGACATAGGTCCACTGTGCTATGGTAAAACACAAGCACACGCTCTCTATAACTTACTAACCAGACAGCATAGATCCTAAAGCAAGATATAGCATTAATTTTTAAAGTGCAGAAAAAGAAACAGGAGTCAGTAAGTGAAATTATATCTTAATAGTGAAGGGGAGAATTTAGTGGGCCTTTATTAATAAGCATGGTAAGATAAATTCAATTGTATCAGTATTGGATATTTGAAACACTGGACTAATGATATTTAGTTCCCATTGTTAATTTTTTTCTGGCTACTCGTCAGACAATAGATAGTCTGAAGATTGAATCAGACTCCAGATAACACCATTTGCTGAAGTTCAGGACCAGATTGTTAACCACAGCTTCTATGTCTGGAAACATTTGATAGGGCGATGAACATCCAGACAGATAGATGATGTGTGAAGTTGTCAAGCTCCATCATAAACACTCAGGGTGGGAGCAAGTGTTGCAAGGATAGAAACAACTACCCTCAAATTAGAGGTACCAACAGAGCCATTCTTGAGACAGAAAAAAAAAAAACAGGAATTCTGAGTCCTAGTTTAATAGTCACCAGAGGCAAAACTAAGTAGAAGGGAATAATTCTTTCTTCAATCTTTCTCTCTTTAGGTACTCCAGATTGAACACAAGCCTCTCATATGCTAAGCACCATTTCACATCAGTGAAGAGCAAAGATTTATTATTTTTTTCACAAAGAAAGCAGAATTAATAAAACTGTGTGCAGTGTGTGAACAAAATTGAAAAGAGAAAGATTGACAAATGTGTGGGATCTAGAACTAGAAAGACCTCGAATTTCATGTCACGCTAAATGCTTAGATTAAAATGAAGGAAAGAGGGAATAATGAAGTGGTATTCAGGCCAATTCTGTTGATCAGACAGGCATGCCATGTAGATCACTTCAGGAATGTTTACATAATAGATAGGAAGAAACTTCTATTACTTGGCAAAGTGTGTGTGTGTGTGCAGAACCAAGATACACATCTACACATCTGATTCATCTTCTTTGAACACTGGCTTATATTGAAGTCATTTGCCTTCATCTAAAAAGAGCCCCCACCTTGTCTCAGCCATTTAGGTATTTGTGAGTTCTTTAACTTTAGCAAGATTATTTTTAAGTCTTGGAGTTTTATTCATTTTAATTTTCTTGCCAAACACAATCAGCTTCTTTTAGCAGTTGCTGATGTTCCTCTGTGTAGAGAGGAGGATCCCTCAAATAAGCATGCAGTGACTGCTCTAACATTAGATCCAAACTGCAACTCCCCTGAGTTCTAGTTTCCTCAGCTTCAGGGGTTGGCACAGTCTATCTTTGTGCTATGGTTGTCTCAGTGGAGAGCTCAGTTATGGTTGTGTGTTTATGTGCATGCTCTTACTGTTTTACTCTTGTGTTCCCATGAGCTGAGGATGGTTATTATTTTTTGAACTAATAGAATTTTACTGTATTTTTGCCCTGAAGCTATTTAAACCAAGCCTACAATTTGGGAAATTTGATAAGTAAATAAAAATAAAGCAATCAGATAGATACAGAGCCCTGCAGGAAATGTGGCAAGTGATGGTAGAATTTATCTCAAAATTTAAATGAATACACTGTGACTGAATAATTTGCAATTGGAAGACTAGACACTCTATAAGAACACAGAGTTTCAATTACATATAATACATATACATACACATATAATCATTTATTCATTCATTCATTCATTCAATGTCTGGCTTAATAAGGATGCTAAATTCCTCCTTACACTCAGAGGAAAGGGAGTATAAGGTTGGAAATATGATGAATTAGTTAAAATCCAAGGCCAATCTGAAGAGTTGCTTTTTTGTTGTTTTAATGGGTTTTGTGCCTTAGCTTGTGGTCCATTGTTCACAGCTTTGAAAACTATAACACCCTGGGCTGCCTGTGATAATGCTTCCTTCAGTTCACATGTCACATATAATTCTACCTCATCTTGCTTTCTTGTTAGATATTCAATGAACCATTATGTATTAAAGATTCCTGTAACAGTAGAAAGCATTTGTTCAAGACTTATTTTCTAGGTATTTTTCTCTATCATAGTACCCTGTCTGAAGTAGCTTTGTGGCCTCACCCTACTTCTCAACAGAATGGAGAAAGCCTTAGTGTATTTTCACCCCAGGAGAGCTTAGTTTTCCCCTAAAAATCAGCTCTTTTTAGTTTTAGAACAAATTTAGGAATCTGATGATTTTCTCTTTTTTCCTTCCCCCTCTTTTCTTCCCTCCCCCCCCCACCGCCACATATACTGAAAAGTTTGTGGTCAGCCCCGGTCAGTTCTGAGGTCTCCCTTCTCTCAATGTATTGTGTAACTCATTTGTAAGTGAATGCTATCTGTTCTATGACATCGTGAGCAAGTGACAAAGACAAACATAAGCTTTCCCTTCTAAACTAACTGAAGCATGTTCACTGTACCGTGGAGACGGATGAAAGCTCTGGTGGATATCTTGGATTATCCCTTTACTTCCATTCTCTACTGTTCACTTACACAATCTTCCAGTCACAGGTTTAATACTTCATTTTGAAGCAAGACAAGACACTTTCTAAGCTCTCATATGCAGTTTGGAATGGAGACTGACTTAATATTGTATGTGATGTGCTCATTGAGACCATTGAATACTAGGCAGAAATAAGAGGAGATTTAACATGTATTTGGTTTTTTGGATCAGTTAAAAGAGCCAAATAGGGAAGTATGGAAAAGAATGTGTAAATCCCAGGCACAAACAGATTGCTTTTATGTTAAAACATATACATGAACACACTAAAAAAAGTAAGACAAAACTTTCAAGCCACTCTAAAAATGTATTTCCCTAGATATTTTGAAGAATATTGAAATTAAATCGATAAAAAATATTGAGTTGCTTCATATAAAATTTATATTTTTGTAAAAATCTACCACAAATATTTAACATAGAATCACTTCCATAGTGTAAGTGATGAGCTAATAAAGAAACAAAGCGTGACTGAAGGATGCATTGATCTCAACAGTTAACTTTGTACATAACTGAGAAATCCAACTTTCCAATCATTGTTCAAATTTATCAATCAAACTCACAGGTATATATAAAATATTATTAACATAAATGGTATTCTGTATATTTTACACTTGAGATTTAAATATTATTCTATAAATTTGCCTTTCTTATATAAGGGAAATATTCTCTAAGAAAAAACTAGAGAACAGATATTATCTAACTTCAGCTTTAAGAATAACACTTTGTAGAAGATTATGTTTGATGGGATAAAGAGATGTCTTGTTGTTAAAAGCATTTACTATTCTTACCAAAGACAGAGATTCATTTCCCCCCACCCACATGAAGGATAACAACCAACCAACAATTTTCTTACTTCTATGTATCTACACACATGTAGTACATGGATATACATGAAATTGAAACACTCAAATACATAAAATAAATATATCTTTAAGAAGGAAAGAATATACCTGGGCACAAATATATGAGACTTAATGTGCAAAGGAGGGAAAAAGAATGATATTTTAAAGTTTTAGTGCTTTACTTCTTATTATTTTGAGCCTTTCCTTCTCTTCATGATACTTTGACTTGTCTGTGTGTGATATACTATCAAATATATGTGTAGTGTTATTCAAGACAAGTTGTTATTTAAAATATGTCTATTTTGTATTCTTAACAAAGGGCAGGCAAGCTACAACTTCAGACCAATTCCAGTATTCAATCTGTTCAATAGATAAAATTTATTGGAACACAGAAATTTATTTGTCAAACAACTCTGAGTGCTGGGGAACATGTGGTCATTGCTTTAAATAATCTTAGAGGGGCTACAAAGACATGATGTCTATTGTTACCTTTTCAGACTTTCCTTGGCTTTCATGTTAAATAATAGTGTTAGGTAATTAAATCAGCAAGGATTGCACTATTTTCAATTAGAAGTTAAACAGAAAAGGCTTTCCAGTTGTTTTAATATGGTTCATAAATTATCACTTTCAAGTTTATATGTAAAAACATATACGATTAAAACACTGTATGATGAAATCCCATGATGGCAGTGATTATCCTTGTGAAGATGGTTGTGGTATTTAAGCATATGACTTTAAACATCATATTTATTTCTGGAGAGGATTCTGGTTGTTTAGACAATGAGAATAAAGTGAAATCTAGTTAAGTTTTCATATAACTAAGGATATAAATGCTTGACAGTTCAAACTGACTCTGTTGAATTCTAAAAGCTATTATAGGAACAATGTTTCCACCGTGAATTTCTTTATTCCCACGAAATGTACTCTACTCAATTACTGAGAGGTGAGTTAATTATTTTGTAGATTGTCGTTTTCTCTTTATATTTTGTTTGCTTCCTCCTCAGTATCAGGTCTTCTGTCACAATAAGTGTGAGACAGTGTGACACTGGAGAAGGACAACATGACTGAGCTATAGAGTGAGATTCCAGAAGGGCAACTTGACAATGGGAAAGTAAAGAGCTTTCGCTGTTATAGCTTTCACTTTTGTTGAAAGTACCAGACATAAAAGAGCCTGGGATATGGTGGCTGAGGCTGGGAAAAGGTTTACTTAATTTACCAAGATAATAAAAGGTCCTCAGGAAACCTTCTCAGACTTTTTAGGGAGATTGACTTCAGCTGTGGAGAGAGATGTAGATAACCCTGATGCCAGACAGGACTTGATAAATACCTTGGCATATGAAAATGAAAATGCTGAATGTCAAAGGGCAATTAGGCCATTGAAAGCTTGAGGAGCCCCAGTAGATGAATTGATAAGAGAAACAGCTGATAATGGTTTTCAAGAGCATCAGACTAATATCATAGCACAAGCAGTTGCTAGGGGTCTTAATGAGTGCTTTAAAAATGGTGAGCTTGGTAATTTTCAAAGATATCATAAGGCTGAATCCTCCAGAACTCAAAATGATAGGTGCCTGGACTCTGCAGAACATGGTTGTAGAAGGGAACGAATGGCTTCTAAAGGCAGTAGAAGGTTAAGGTCTCCAGGATTTTGCACTTGTTGTGGAAAAGGTAAACACTGGTCTTGGGATTGTAGAGCTGAAATGGATGTCAGAGGTAACCCCTTGCTGGGAAACGAGGGGAGGGGCCTACTGGTTCAGGCCCCCCCAAAACAATATGAACCATCTCCATCATCCAATCAGAAGGAAACAAACAGGTAGGAAGAACAAAATTAATTATTGCTCATCTTTTACAGGCTACTGAAGGTACTACAGTTTTAGATTTGACCACAGCTCAATCTAAAACATTAACCAAAACAGATAAGTGTTATATGTTAACCACTGGTATCTATGGTCCTTTACCATCAGGGAAAATAGGATTCTTTATTCATCCAGGTATTATAGATGGAGACTTCAAAGAAGAAATTAAAATTATGACATCCATATGGAAAGAGATGACAATTAATGCAGGGGACAAAATTGCCCAACTGCTGCTGTTTCCTTAAACCAAGGGCAAGGTTGTTCCAATATACAAAACAGGAGCAGTCGAAAATAGTGGAAAATGTGTGTATTGGAAAACAATGGTGAGTGATACGAGACCAAAATAAAAAATACAAATGAATGGTATTGAAATAGAAGGATTGCTTGACACAGGAACGGATGTCACTGTCCTCTCACGCGAGTCTTGGAATCCAAACTGGCCACTTCAAAGGGATCCTACATATTTTATAGGAATTGGTAAATTATCACATGTAAAACCAAGTGTATGATGGCTTAACTGTGTGGGACCAGAAGGGCAAACAGGGAAGTTGAGACCTTATGTGGCTGATGTACCCATAAATTTATGGGGAAGGGATCTCTTACAACAATGGGGTACTCAAATTAATATTCCTGCAATGCCAGAAATAACAAATGATGAAATGATGGATGCTTTTGCGGAAGGTATTGATATGCGTACTCAACAACAATTGCAAGCTATGTCTAGTGTCCAAACACAGGACACTCCAGACATTGAGATTATAAATACTTTTGAGGAAGTTATTGATTTGAGTACTCAACAACAACTGCAAGCTATGTCTTGTGTCCAAACACAGGACACCCCAGGTATCGATTTTCCAAATGTATACTAGGGCCACTGCTAAAATTCCAACAGCCCTACCCTTGAAATGGCTATCAAATAAACCAGTGTGGCAAGAGCAGTGGCCCATAACAAAGGAAAAATTGGAGGCTCTTGAGCAATTGGTAAAAGAACAGCTGGAGGCTCATCATATAGAAGAGTCTACCAGCCCATGGAATTCTCCTGTGTTTGTGGTAAAAAAGAAATCGGGCAAATGGAGAATGGTAGCAGATTTAAGAGCTGTGAATAGAGTAATTCAACCTATGGCAGCCTGGTATGCCTTTACCTTCTCTATTACCAAAGTCATGGCCTTTAATAATAATTGATTTAAAAGACTGCTTTTTTCTTGATTCCATTGTATAAGAATGATAGGGAAAGGTTTGCCTTCTCTGTACCTACTCTTAATAACAGTAGGCCAATCAAGAGGTATCATTGGAATGTGCTTCCACAGAAAATGTTGAATAGTCCAACACTGTGTCAATATTTTGTGCAAAACCATTAGAAATAATGCATAAGCAGTTTCCTCAATCTATATCTATCATTATATGGATGTTATTTTGTTGGCTGATTCTGATGTAGTTATTTTAGAGAACTTATTTAAGGAAATGCTAAGAATTCTACCACTATGGGGGTTAAAAAATGCTCCTGAAAAAATACAAAGAGGATATTCAATCAACTATTTGAGTTATAAAATAAGTCAACAGATAATAAGATCACAAAAGGTACAAATCCGTAGAGACCAATTGAAAACTCTTAATGATTTTCAAAAATTAATTGGAGATATAAATTGGCTAAGGCCCACCCTTGGTTTAAGTACTCACGAGTTAAGTAATTTGTTTCAAACATTACAAGGGGATTCAAATCTAAACAGTCCAAGACGTTTAACTGCTGAGGCATAAAAGGAATTAATGTTGGTAGAACAAAGATTGCAAGATGCATACATAGATCAAATTGATCCCCAACTTGATTGTATTTTGGTCATTTTACTATCAACTCATTCTCCTACAGGGCTTATTATGCAACGGGAAGATAGTATTATGGAATGGATTTTCTTATCACATAAACAAAGTAAAAAATTAAAGACATACATAGAAAAGATATCTGAATTAATTGTAAAAGGTAGAATAAAACTACGTCAATTATTAGGAATGGACCTGGCTGAAATAGTAGTGCCTCTTACTAATGCTGAGATTATGTCATAGTGGGTAATCAATGAAGATTGGCAAAGAGCTTGCAGTAATTATTTGGGAGAAATTAATAACAAATTTCCAAAAAGCAAATGTATACAATTTATAAAAAGAACTAATTGGATTCTTCCTCGTATTGTAAAGGGAACATCAATTCCTGATTCACCAACCTTCTATACTGATGCTAACAAGATGGGAATGGCAGGTTATAAGACAGACAAAATCATCAAGGTAATCAAAAGTCCATATACCTCAGTTCAAAAAGCAGAATTGTATGCAATCCTTATGGTGTTGTTAGATTTTCCAGAGTCTCTTAACATAATTACAGATTCTCTATATGCAGAAAGAGTTGTGTTGCATATAGAAACTGCTGAATTTATTCCCGATAACACAGAATTAACTTCTTTATTTATACAATTGCAACAGGCCATCAGAGGTAGAAATAACCCATTATATATAACCCATATTCGATCCCATACAGGTTTGCCATGTCCACTGGCACAAGGAAATGAAGAAATTGACCAATTACTCATAGTAAATGTGTTGGAAGCCTCAAAATTTCATCAGAAACATCATGTTAACAGTTCAGGTTTAAAGAAAACATTCTCTATTACCTGGCAACAAGCTAGGGAAATAATTTAAAAATGTCCTACATGTTCTCTGTATAACAAAACTCCATTACCTGCTGGTAGTAATTCTAGAGGTACTAAAAAGAATGAAATCTGGCAATGGATGTTTTTCACTCTGCAGAATTTGGAAAACAAATATACGTACATCATACCATTGATACATACTCAGGGTTTCAATGGACAACTGCTTTAAGTTCTGAAAAAGCTGATTGTGTTATTGCACATTTGTTAGAAATAATGGCATTTATGGGTGTACCTGCACAAATAAGACTGATAATGCTCCTGCATATGTATCTAATAAGATGAAGCAATTCTTTGCATATTATAATATAAAGCATGTTACTGATATACCATACAATCCTACAGGACAAGCAATTGTAGAAAGAGCTAATCGTACCTGAAAAGAGATGCTTTTTAAAGAAAAGGGAGATTTAAAGAATCCCAGGGATAGATTACACAATGCTTTGTTAACTTTGAATTTCCTAAATGTTGGTGAAAAGAGTACCACTGCAGCTGAGAGACATTGGGTTATACAAAAAAACGGAGGAATTAAATCAACCAATATATTATAAGGATATGTTAACTTTAGAGTGGAGACCTGCAATGGTTTTAAGATGGGGTCGTGGTTATGCCTATGTGTCTACAGGGAATGAAAAAAATGTGGTTACCAACAAAACTTATAAAGATTAGATCTGACCAGGGAGAACCTCCCATTAGCTGAAATATGAATGTCTTCCCATGGTAAGAGTATTTTATTAACTGCATGGTTTTCATGATATTCCGATCTTTTATCCAGGAAGGACAGAGTTTATGGTGTTCATGATATTCCAATCTTTTATCCAGGATGGACAGAGTTTATGGTATTCATAATATTCCAATCTTTTATCCAGGATGGACAGAGTTTATGCCTTAAAATGGACTTACAAAGTTGTTCTATGCCTTCCATTTGCTCAAATTTAGAGCAAAAATTTATTTTCAGAGCCAAGGACTGAATGACAATAACAACAAGACAAATGGGCCAGAAGATTCAACCTAGCATATTGCTTCTATCACTGTTTTCTTAAAAACTTTGCATGCAAATCATTTTTAAAAGCGCTAGTCCAAAAAATGATCGATCCTACAGAGATGGGACAACAAAAGCTATAGGTAACTTTCCAGGGAATTGGCCAATATCTCATTTTTTGAAGAGTACCTGAAGATATTTATACTCCATTCCCAAAAGATGGGATGGAAGTTTTCTGTGTGTGTTATGTTATGTGTTGTGATTGTTTGTTGTCGCCTGGGATGAATGGATATATGTTATGTGTTGTGAATTGGATTCAGGGATTTTCTTCTTTCCCTCACTCTATTTTTTTGTCTCTTTTATTATTAAAAACTTAAGATTATTTTGTTATATTAATAGAAATTGATAGAAATTTAAGATTGTTTTTTTATATTAGATATTGATAGAAAGTTATGATTATTATGTTTTATATACACTTAAAGATAAATTTTAGTTTCAAATTTTCAAGATTTCTTTTGAAAAATAAAAAAATTGTTTTTCTTCTATTGTCCAAAAGACAATTTGCCCTAGGAAAGATACTACATGCCATCCTTTTATGGCATGAATGGAGACTTACAAATGTCTTTCTTCTGTTCAAAGAACAGGAAATATTCCTTCATTGATTTGTGCATCCTGCACATCCAATGCATTTTGGTAACTGCAGAACTATATGTTACTTGTGAGAAATTACATATTTTCAGAACAACAGGACCTGAGTCCAAAGAAGACAAGACAAGTAACCCAAATGATTCACCTTCATAGACTGCCTCAATAGCTGTTTCCTACAAAATCTGCATCTAGAACAACTTCAAACAGCTTACTGAGATGGTCCAGCCTCAAAGACTGTTCCAGACAGGACATCAATAAACTCCTGAACTTTCCTACCAAAATCCAGCTTCGGACTACAAATTGCTCAGAACATTGAAATAGCTGAGCACCTAGAGACTGGACAACAAATGTTACAATTTACTTGCTTAACTATTTTTTTTTTCATTTTATTTGGGCCCCTAAACAGGTTTTCTGCATCCCAATTCAGCAGGAAGAAGTTTTAAGAGAACAACGTCCCATTCCCAAAAGGTGGGGTAGATGATTCTTTGGTTATTTGACAGGTTATAGATGTCGTTTAGGGGGAATTGTTATAAATTGTTATATGGTCTTGTTAAGCAAGGTATAGAAAGTTAGACTTAGAGATTTCTTTTTCTTTTCAAGTATTTCCCCCTTATATAAGAAAGAAGGATAGAGAAAAGAAAAAGAAGGGGAATATATGTATATAATATAGAAATGATAACATATAAGGATAGATTATTGGATCTGCTATGAAACTTAAAATTATTGTTATTCTCAAATAAGGTTATCTTTTCACACATTGTATAGAATTTTGTATATTGATACAAAAATAAGGTTAAATTTTGATTCATTAGTATAGAATTTTATATTTAGACACATACTATGTATAATTCAGTTCTTATATAAGGTATTGTGCCTATACAACTCATTTAAAAGTATAGGTTTACTTCCAATCCTTTTATGGGTTGCTCTTGCAATCTATTTAGGAGTCTAGATAATACAGGTTGATTGCTGGCCAGTCATGCTTCTGGTCATGTCAAATACTAGTCTTAATTTATCACAAAATAGACTTAATAGGTTAAACAGATAGTAAATGGTTAAAATATACAGTTTGCTTGTTCAAAGATAGATAGATTTATAAATAAATCAGTAGATGTCTTCAAAACCCTTAGAGACATACAGAAAATGGCATTTAAAGATGTTTTTATTATTTTAAGAATTGTTTGACTTAAGACAGTCAGTTCCTGACAGCTCCCATTTGACTTGGAAGAAGAAAATGAGCATCAAAAAGAAATCTCCCATCAGGAGATAATTCCTCAAAAAGAAATCTCCCATCAGGAGATGCTTCCTATTGGGCAAAAATGCCCCTGCTCTCTCAACAGACTATATACAGTCCAAAGATGGACCAGAGCTTAAATGCAGGTAAGTCGATGTCCTGATTCTGCAGAGACAGAATGGGAAAATCCTTATTATTTCCTGCTGCACAATTTAGTCTGTGAAAAATGCTTGGCCAGAAGGCTGACGATGATGCACTAACAATATCAAGTGATATTTGGGACTGTCTTGGCAACAAACTGTCATATTTCTTTTTGGAAGCTGCTCTCGTATGCTTCCTACTCACTCAAATAATATCTTTATCCCTTCTTATGTCTTTGATGAGGTTGAAGGCATAATAGTTATAAAATTTCAATTGAACTTGAGTTGTTTAGGATTTAAAAAGATATTTTCAAGTCTAAATAAAATCTTTAAGTTTATAAAAATAGGATATGATAGAAATTATTTTGGTTCAGAATTTTAGACACAGCAAGATAGATAAGATGATTTTTTTCTTCTTCAAGATTGCCTGATACAAATAGGCTAAACACTATGTGTGTAACTTTTATATATTGTTTTCTTTATTGTTTCATATTTGTTCTTATTGTTTTTACTATATGAGTTTAAAAAATTAGCCTTTTCTTTTTTAGACAAAAGGAGGGAATTGTTGGGGTAGTGTTAAGCAGTCTAAATGTGAATTAATTGGTCTTGCTTGCTGTCTGTTACTTACAATGACTCTGATTGGTTAAATAAAATGCCGAGGCCTGAGATTGGGCAAAGACAGAGAAAGGTGGGACTTCCTGAGATGAGAGCAGGAAGCATGCACTTTAGACAGATAATTAAAGTATTCCAGCCAGCAGCAGGAAGAAGAAGGCATTCCAGCCAGGAGCAACAGGAAGGAGGCACATACCATGTGTTAGAAAAAGGAACCTCATTCCACATGGCCAGGAACATGGGCATATCGTGGAGAATGGCAGTCCAAGGGGATGTATGTATATATGGGGTCATATTTGGGGGTAATAGAATTAAAAGCTAGCTTAGATGGGCTAGGATTGCACAATTCAGGCCAAGGCTTGTTAAAATCCATGCAGTCTCTGTGTGCTCATTTATAATGGCGGAATAAGGATTAAAGTCTGCGGAACAAATTAACAATAATCTAAATACAGGCTAAATAGCTTAATTAGCCATATATTTCTTTTTACACTCAACTCTATCAGGTACCCCTGATAACCAGAAGGTACTCTTGCTAGGGAAGCAGATAGGCTGATAGCACATGTTCACCTCTCTCCATGTTCCTCTGGTTATAATCCCACAGTCTTATTCCAAGCTCTGCTGCAGAATACCTGCTGCACTCTTCATTTTTTTCTCTGACCCCTTCTCCAAGAGACCACAAAGTACTCCTCCAAACTTCCTTTCCCCAACTTATTCCAGCATCCCAGCCTCCAACACCAACAGTCATTTCTTGTGAATATACTAGCTGAGCTGACTAGGAAAACGGCCCCAACTCCAGCAGGCAACCCCTGACAACCCACAAGTCGCTCCTGCCAGGAAGGTAGACAAAGTGCAGATCATCAACCCATCATCTGTTCCTTGGTCTCATCCCCAGCTATGCAACAGAGCCCTGTTGTAGCCTTCCCTGCCTCCCTGTCCACATCTAATAAGGATCCCACAGGTCTTCCTTTCCTAACCTCCCTCTCTATACTCATTGCTTTATACTAGGCCCCAACACCAGCAGGCAACCTACTAACCTAAAGGTCACTCCTTGCAGGGAAAAAGATAGGTTGACTGCAAATCTTCACCTTTCCTTCAGCTCCTAAGTCCCAATCCTCTGAGTCTATGCCCTCGTTCTGTAGCAGAGTACCTTGTTCTGTACCTGCTGTAGTCTGCCTTTTCTCTCTGATCCCATCCCCAACAGATCACAAAGATCTCCTCCAACCTTCCCCCAACTCATTCCAGTATCCCCGTCATCAACACAGGTAGGTATTGTTATGAATTCATGAATACATCAGATGAGCAGGCAAGGGAAACAATAAAGTAAGTGAAGACTTTCATGACTCCCTCAAACCCAATTCTTCAGTCTCATTCCTATGCTTGTAACAAAACACCTGTTGCAACCTTCCTTTCCCCTTGCCCACCTCTCTTGTGGATCTCACAGACTTCCTCCTTTTAACCTCCCATTCATCACTTGTAGTCTTGTGCCATCCCCTAATTCCAGAAGGCAGTTCCTTCTAAGCCAAAGACCACTCCTGCCAAGAAAGCAGGCAGGCAGTCTGTAGTTCTTCCCTTCTTACCCTGGTCCTCTAGTTCCAACAACCTCAGTCTTGTCATTAGCGGTATTGTAGATTCTCTATAGTAAACTCTCTTTACTGTTCAGTGAATACATTTCACAATTCATAAAGACAGAAATAAGCAGATCCTGGTTGAACACACTGCTCTTTTTCCTCCTGGGAACAACTTTAGATGCCTAGCCTATTCTCAATCCTAAGTGTCAGCTTCCAATACCCAGAAACACATTTAAACTGGAACTTCAGATGACCACAACTATCACTTCTAATGGAAGTTTTCTACCAGGAAACACACAACCAGAAAATTCTAAAAATCAAGCAAGGAAACAAACAAACAAACAAACAAACAAACAAACAACAACAACAAAAACAAGATACGAAACATACACCCAACAAGGACAAATCCAGAATCAACACTTAGACCCATAATCATCCCAATTCCATATGCCTAAAAACCAACATAAAAATACAGTCAATAGCAGCCAGGGCAATATGTTTCTACTAGAGACCAGTTATCCTAATAAAGCCTGCTCTGAATATTCCAAAATATCTGAAGCACAAGAGAAAGAGCTTAAATATGCAGATATGGAGGTTATAGAGGTCCTTAAAGAGGATATTAATAAATCCCTTAAAGAAATCCAGGAAAAAATAAATTGTAGAAGAAATTGAATAAAATTTCCAAGATTTGAAAATGAAAATAGAATCAATAAAGAAGACCAAAACCAAGAGATTTCTAGAAATAAAAATTAGGAATTCAAACAGGAACTACAGAGACAAATTTCAACAAATATGCTGAATACAATACAAGAAATGGAAGACAATAGAAAAAATGGATACATTGGTCAAAGAAAATGTTAAATCTAAACAACAACAAACAAAAGAAAACAAAAATGAAGCTAAACTGCTGACCAAAACCAGGAAATCTGGGATACTATGAAAAGGTCAAATCTATGAATAATAGATGAAAGAGAAGAATTCCAATCAAAAGTCCAGGAAACATTCTCAACAAAACCATAGAAAAAAATTCTCCATATTTATAAAGGTACAAGAAACACACAAAGCAATAGATTGGACAATTAAATAAATTCCCCTTGGCACATAATAATCAAAACATTGAATGTACAGAACAAAGAAAGGATATGAAAAGCAGCCAAAAAAAATCCACCTAAGTAACCTATAAAAATAGACCTTTTAGAATCATACCTGACTTCTCAATGGATACTATAAAATCCAGAAAGGCCAGGATAAATGTGCTACACACTCTAAGAGACCACAAATGTCAGGCCATATTACTATAGCCAGCAAAACTTTCTATCACCATAGATGAAAAAAAAGATATTCCATAATAAAACTAAATTTAAACAATATATACCCACAAAGTCAGCCCTACCAAAAAAGCTAGAAAGAAAATTCGAACCTTAGATTAAGTACCCTCATGAGAATACATGTGGTAAACAATCTTATACAAGCAAAATTAAAAGAAGAGAAATAAACACACACACACAACATTATCACCACCAACTAAATAAAAGGAAGCAAAAATTGTTGGTCTTTGTTATCCCTCAATATCAAAAGTCTCAATTCCTCAATAAAAAGACACAGATTAAGAGAATGGATGAAAAACAGGATTCATTTATTTGTTGCATCCAAGAAACATCTGAATATCATCTCAGGGTAAAGGATTGGAAAAAGATATTCTAAGCAAATGGATCTAAGAAGCATGCTGATGTATACATTTTAATATTAACACAATAGACTTAAAGTCAAAATTAATCAAAAGAGATAGAATTATACTACATACTCATCAAAGGAAAAAAATCTACCAATATAACATTTCCATTCTTAACACCAATGCCTCAAACACATGGGCAACCAAGTTGGTAAAAGAAACAGTACTACAGCTTAAATCACATACTTGGCCCTGAAATATTGATAGTAGGAGACTTCAGTACCCAACTCTCACCAGTGGACATCTTTTCTAGGCAAAAACAAACAGAGAAATGCCATACCTTAGATATGTTATAAATTAAATAGAGGTAGATATTTACAGAACATTTTATCCGAACACAAAGAATATACTTTCTTCTCTGTACCTCAATGAACTTTCTTCAAAATTGACCATATACTTGGACACAAAACAAGTCTCAATAAATACAAGAAAACTGAAATAATTCCCTGGATCCTATGAAGGCCACCACTGATTAAAGCAGATAATCAACACCAAAAAAACTAGAAAAAAAAACTAGAAAGTTTATAAATTCATGAAAGCTGAACAGCTTTCTACTGAATGGAAAAAAAAGAAAGGTCAAGATAGAACTCAAGAAAGAAATTAAAGACTTTCTACTAGAATTCATAGGTGGGGCTGGAGAGATAGCTCAGCCATTAAAGGCTAGGCTCACAACCAAAAATAGAATTCATAGGGGACCTAATGAAAGTAGTGCTAAGACAAAAGTTCCTAGCACTAACTCCTTACATAAAAACTGGAAAGATATCATACTAGAATTTAACAGCACATCTGAAAGCTCTAGAGCAAAAATAAGTAATTCCTTCTAGGAGGAATACACCACAAGAAATGATCAACCCCTGTCTGAAATCAACAAATAAGGAACAAAGAGAACGATACAAAGAATCAAGGAAACCAACATTTGGCTTTTGTGAAAATCAACAAGATGGACTGATCCTCATCCAAACTAAAATATGGAGAGAAAATATCTGGATTAATACATCAGAAATAAAGAGAGTGACATAACAGACACTGAAGAAATTCAAAGAATCATAAAAGTATACTTAAAAAACCTGTACTCTAAAATATTGGACAATATAAAAGAAATAGATAATTTTTTGACAGAGGCCATTTACCAAAGTTAAATCTAGATCAGATGAGCAATTTAAACAAACCAATACCCCCTAGTGAAAGAGAAACAATCATTATAAGTCTTCCAACCAATAAAAGTCCTAGACAAGATGGTTTCTTTAAAGAATTCTATCAGTAATTCAAAGAGTTAATGCCAATACTCCTTCAATTGTTGTCTAAAATAGACACAGAAAGAACATTGCTTACTTAATTTTATAATTCCACAGTTACCCTAGTACACAAGTCATATAAAGACTCAACAAAGAAAGAGAATTGCAAACCAATTTCCATCATAAGCATAAATGCAAAAAAATCAATAAAATAGTTCCAAACTGAATCTGAGAACACAGGAAAACAAAAATCAGCCACCATGTTCAAATTGGCTTCCCAGAGATGCAGGGATGGTTTGATATACAAAAATCAGTAAATGTAATCCACCATAGAAAGGATCTGAAAGATAAAAACCACATGATCATCTCATTAGATGCAGAAAAAGACTTTTGAAAAAAAAATCTAACACCACTTTATGATAAAATTCCTCACAAGATTAAGGATATAAGGGGCACACTTAAACATAATAAAAGTAGTTTACAGTTAGACCATAGCCAACAACAAATTAAATGGAGAGAAACTCAAAGCAATTACTCTAAAGTCAGTAACAAGACACGGTTATCTATTCTCTCCATACATACTAAATACAGTAATTAGATTCTTACCTAGAGGAATGAGACAACTGATAGAGAGCAAGTATATAAAAATTGGAAAGGAAGATACCAACGTATCTTTATTTGCAGATAATATGATAGTATAGATAAATGACCCAAAAAATTCCACCTGGGGACTCCTACAGCTGATAAACACCTTTAACAAATTAGTTGTATACAAAATTGACTCACAAAAATCAGCAGCCCACCTATAAACAAACGACAAATAGATGAAAGAAGAAATCAGGGAAATAACGCTTTTCACAGTCGTCTCAAATAATGTAAAATAATCCAAGCAAGTGAAACACTTGTATGATAAAAACTTCAAGTCTTTGAAGAAAGAAATTAAAGAAGATATCATAAGATGGAAACATCCCACATGCTTATGGATCAGTCAGATTAACATAGTAAAAATGGCCATCCTACCAAAGCAAGTTTCAGATTCAATGAAATCCCATCAAAATTCCAACACAACTCTTCATAGACCTTGAAAGGACAATATTTACTTCATAGGAAAAAAACAACTAAACAAAACAAAACAAAAACCCCAGGATACGTGAAAACAATCCTGAATAATGAAAGAACTGCTGGAGGTATTATCATTCCAACTTTCAAGCTTTGCTACAAAACTATAGTAATAAAAACCACACAGTAGTACCATGAGAACAGACAGATTGATCACTGGAATCGAACTGAAGACCCAAACATAAACACATACATCAATGGACGCTTGATTTTTAATAAAAAACAAAACAAAAAATACACACTAGAAGGAGACAATATCTTCAATAAATGTTGCTGCTCAAACATGTCTGCATGTAGGAGAATGCAAATAGATCCATACTTACCACTCTGCACAAAATTCAAGCCCAAATTGATCAAAGAACTCAACATGAAACCAGATACACTGAAGCAGATAGAAGAAAAAGGAAATAGCCTTGAACTCATTGCCACAGAAGATTTTTTGTATAGATCACAAGTAGGGTAGGCAATAATATCAACAATAAATGAGGCCTCAAGAAGCTAAAATGTTGGGGGTTGGTTTGGCACTCCTATGTATTCAAATGTTAAATACTTGCCCCAAGATCTCATTGCAATACAGACAAGCAGATTCCCACTTACATGAAATGATGTTGTATAAACTTTGTATGCCAATCATCTCTGGTTGGTGAATAAAAGTTGCTGATGGTCTACAGCTGTGCAGAAGGGAGGTTGTCAGAGCTGAGTTTCCCTGGCTGGGGGCTTAGAGCGACCATGAGACAGAAAGAATCAGGAAAAGA
Organism: Lophiomys imhausi; assembly: GCA_907164525.1. Taxonomy (NCBI): domain Eukaryota; kingdom Metazoa; phylum Chordata; class Mammalia; order Rodentia; family Muridae; genus Lophiomys; species Lophiomys imhausi. The sequence goes on from CAJQZJ010033271.1 coordinate 2,245,812, forward strand.
AATGGAGAAGTGATAGCAACTGTCACAAACTTTTAGGGTAAGTAAGAAATGCAAACTAATAGTCACTCAAAATTGTCTTCTTGTTAGGTACTAATTTAGTGTATCAGATATTTTCTAAATTAATCAGAAATCAAGCTGCTAAGAGACAAGTAATATTTGCTTATTCAAATATATGGAGATGGATAGATGGTCTTCAAAAACCAGAAGAGATCTATAGAATATGTCATTTAAAGATGTTTTCTGAACTAAAGATTTTTTTTTTTTATATTGAGACAAGTCAGTTCCTGACAACACCCTGCCTCCATTCTATTCCAAGTAGATGATGAGTGTGGAAGAATCTCCATTTGGAGATGACTACATTAGTGGCAAGCTTTCCACTAGGCAAGAGAAAGCCCTTGCTTCAACTGTTGACAGAATGTTGTCCAAAAAGGATAAAACTTGGAAACAGGTAAGTCAACAGCCTCACTCTGCCAAGAAAAGGTAGGCGAGTCCTTCATAATTCCTGCTTTGCAATTAGTCTGTCAGAGATATTGGGCCAAAAGGTTGAAGAGAGAAATTAGGGACTGTCTAGGCAGCCAGTTGTCTCCCATTTCTTAGTTTTGGAAGTTGCTTGCTCTGAACTTCCTGTTTATTCTGATATATTTATCCTTCTCAGGTCTTTGAAGTGGTTAAAGACTAGATAGCTACAGTCCCACAGTTAAGTTTTAAGTTGTTTAGGAAATAAAAGGATGTTCTAGGTCTAAGAAGATTTTTTTTAAATTTGGTAATGCAAGTTAGGATGGAAACTGGATTAGTTATAGAACTTTAAACTCATCTAGATAGATAGATAATCTAAATACATATGGGCTGGTTATTGAAAATGCATGTTATACTTATAATTTTCACAAGTGTTGCCTAATTGTTCTTATTGTTTTGTATTGTATTTATTGCTATAGTAAAAAGAGTCTTTTATTGGACTAAAAGAGGGAGCTGTTAGGGGAAATAAGATACACCTTAAATAAAATTTTAGAACGAGGATACAATGGAGAATGGGAAGAGGTTAGGAGGGTGGGACCGGGAGGGAAGGAGAGCTGTGATCGAGATGTAAATTGAAGAAATAAATAAATATTGGAAAAAAACATTTACAGAACAACAAAAAATGACTTGCAGATTTATACAGAGATTTATCAGTCATATTTTAGCCATATAGTACAGGATAACTATACTACAACCAATGCACCAAAGGGAACATGAACATAGACTTTGTTTCCTGTCAATGAGACACTTTGCCCTAGTGGTGCTGCCTTGTAGGCCCCCGGTGTATGAGGAGGCTCTTGGCCCTCATATGACTGCTGAACTGGGGCAGGGGACTGATATGTAGGCACACTCCACTCCAGAGGAGTGGGATGGAAGGGATAGGGGATAGAGGGTGGGATGGCAAGACTGGGAGGGGTGAAAAGAGGACACTGTGATGGACATGTAACCTGAAGTAATAAATAAATATTTAAAAAAAGAAAATTAGGTATGTTTTCAGTTCAGCAGAGTCTAATTTTGTTTTTATTTAGGATTTGTGATTTCTGTCTGAAGCAAACCTACCTGAAGACCAAACCTTCTGGTCTTTTCTGGATATGTAGTTCAGCTCCACATAAAGGAAGAAAGTGAGCTGGAATGAATCTCAATAGAGAAATTTAAAATGGCTAAAAAATAATTGAAGAACTGGCCAACATCCTTAACCATCGGGTAATTACAAATCAAAACTACTTTGAGATTCCATTTTACACTTGTCAGAATGGCTAAGATCAATAATATAGTGACAATTCATGCTGGCAAAGATGTAGAATAAGTTGAACACTCATCCCATATGGGTTGGAGCACAAACTTGTATAGCCACTGTGGAAATCAATATGGCTGCTCCTCAGAAAGCTAAGAATCAATATACCTCATGGTTCAGCTATACCATGCTTCATCCTGCCAAAAGGACACTTGCTCAATCATGCTCATTTCTGTTCTATTCATAGTAGCCAGAAACCAGAAACAACTTAGATATCCTTCAATAGAAGAATGGATAAATAAAAGGCTGTACATTTACAAAATGAAGTATTACTCAGCCATTAAAAAACGGCATCATGAAATTTGCAGGCAAATGGAAGAAACTAGGAAAAAAAAAAAAGCCTCCGTTGTGAGGTAATATAGAACCAGAACTATAAATATCTTTCTGTATGTACTCACTTACATGTGAATATTATCTATTAAATAAATGATAACCAACCTACAAGCCATAGATATTGAGAGTTTAGGTATGAAAGAAGGGACTAGGGTGGGTACTTGACTCTTCCTGGAAGGGGAAACTAGATTATTTTGGTGGACTAGGGGTGGGGAGGAAAGGGAATAAAGTGGTCAGGTGGGGAGGGGAAAGGCAGATAGGGTTGAGGGAAGGTACAATTGGGGGCATTTTAGGAATAGTATAGAAAGTAACTGAAGTGGAAAAGTCCTAAAATATAGATAGGAAAGATATACTAATGATGTCTTCCAGCAAGGGAGGAGATGGAAGCTCCACTAGCTATTTCTTCTCACCAAACAAGGCTTCCAATACCAGGACTAGTTATAGCCAAGTGAGTTATTGGAAAAAGGGGTCCTATGGAAATCCTCAAATGATCCAGCCTGCTGCCAAACAATGGATTGCTCTCCACAAACTGACTTTGAGCCTCAATGCTGAGGACACCTACACATTATTGAACATGGTGAAGTAGAGCTAGTATCTACATGGAACTTTCATCTCTATGTTTTAGCCTCTTTGGTGTAAGAAGGTACTCCATAGGCTACTGAAGGAGAAAAGTGGATACTATCTCAGCCACAAAACCTTTGACCTACACTCTGTCCTGCCTACAAAATAAGCAAAGGAAGTAATGACCCAGAACTTCTGGGGGTAGTCAATCAATATCTTATTTGGCTTAAGGCCCACTCGACAAGATGGAGCTCAATGCATACCTGACACTGTTTGGATGACCAAATTTCAGATACTAAATAACCCAGACACCTAGGGTAAAGCCAAATACTATTGCTCTTAAAAACAAAAAGAAAAAAAATTGTGATAAAATGACTCCTAATGATATTCTGCTATACTCATTTATCAGTGGTTTTTTTTTTCAGTCATAAAGAAAAGCATTCTCCTTCAGCAGATGGAAACTACTACATATATTCACAGCCAACATCACACACACACACACGAGAAAGAGAGAGAGAGACAGAGACAGAGAGAGAGAGAGAGAGACAGAGAGACAGAGACAGAGACAGACAGACAGATCTTGAAAGACTCAGCTCTAAATGAGATGTCTCTATTCAATCCCTCCCCGCAGAGCTCAGGGTACCCTGTGCAGGTAGAGATGGAAAGAGTATAAAAGCCAGAGGGAATGGAGGGCACCATGAGAACAAGGTCCTCTGAATCAACTGAACAAGGCTGATATGAACAGAGACTGGAGCAGCAAGCACAGGTCCTTTATGCATATGTATAACTTTCATGTTCAGTATTTTTATGGAAGTCCCGACTGTGAATGGGTGGGTCTTTGAATCTTGTGGCTGCCTTTGGGGCTTTTTGTCTACTGTTAGTTTGCTTTATCCATCCTAGATGTGGTAGCTTTTGCTTTATCTTATACTCTGTTTTGTCATATTGTTTGTTAACTCCTAGAAACCTGTTCTTTCCTAATGATAGACAGAAAGCGAAAGAATTGATTCTGTGGGGAGGGGAATTGGGAGGAACTGGAAGGAACAGAAGGAGGGGAAACTGTAATCAGAATATATTGTAGGAATGTGAAAGGAAAAAAAAAAAAGAAAAACCCAAACAGTCTTTTTCTTATTAATTGTGAAAATCCTTGAGGAGTTTTCTTTGCTATTGATATAAAAGTTGTTTGCAGTATTAAGGTTAAAATGAAATTTAAGGATATAATTTGTCTTCAAAAACAAACAAAATTTTTCCTGTGGATAAAAATCCATTAATAATTAACATTGTTTTCATATCTCAGTATTAACATTTTCTAAAGAAAGTAAATCAATCTGTGAGAGAATAAAATTAATCCTTGCCGTTTATATTCCATTGAAAATGGATATAACATTTTTCAACAATTAGATAGAGCTTAAATTTACATTGAATTGTATTTTGTGAGGAAACAATTTGTAATTTCTCTAAGGTGAACAATGAAAAAAGTATGATTTTTGTTAATCACTTAATTTGCAAATTTCCTTATATTTAAAGTGACTACTTCATTCTCAATAAAATGTAATGGAAATTACTGGCAGTATTTTATTCTTTTCCCCATGCACCTTAGTAAATTTATTAAAACAAAATAAGGAAATCATAACGGAGTAGGAAACAACAGAAACATATTTGTCTCAAATGACAGCTGTATAGATAGAATTCTCTCTGACCCAAGTCCACAGAAATTTTGTAAGTTTAGGGGTAAAGCTTGGATGCTGCATTTCGTTGCAAGTGTGGCAATCCTAGTTAGTTCTCTGACTCCACTATGGAAGGAGAGATCTTGCTCAGCCCACCCTGTTATCCTCTGACCTTCATACACATACTGTGCTGCACATTTCTTTTTCCTTAATTAATTATTTTTTTTTTTTGCAAATCCTGATTCAAAATTTTTAATTTCAGTATGTTAGGTAGAATCTCTAAATCATAAAAATAGCAAGAAAGAGGAATGACAGGGTACTGAAAAAGAAAATAAAAAGAAATGAATTTAAAGGTTTTATCACAAAACAACAAACACAAAATTTGAGTAATGGGAAAACTGAAGGAAAAATGCTGTAATATATGCTTTATTAAAAAAACGAACTGTTATCAGCTTAAAAGCAACAGAAGATATGCAAGTGAGCTACCATAGGACCAGACCCTAGGTCCTTCTCTTAAGTTAGACTTATACTAGGATTTTAGCTATATAGTAGAAGGTATCAATACTACAACTAACACACCAAAGGGAACTTGGACATAGACTTTTTATTTTTATTTTTTTATATAGTTTTATATTTTTTAGTCTTTTTTATCTATTTGTCTGCTTATTTGTTTGTTTGTTTTTTAGTCTCTCTCCCGGGCAATGAGACACTCTTCACTGATGGTACTGCCTCGTAGACCCCCAATGAATGAGGAAGCTCTTGGTCCTCATAAGACCTCTCAACTGAGATGAGGGACTGTGATATGAGTACACCCCACCCCAGAAAAATGGGATGGAAGGGTTAGGAGGTAAAGAAAAAAAATGAAATGTGATGTTTCAGCCTTTTACTACTAATTGTCATAAACTGTTTAGGATAATTAAGAAATGCAAGCTAATAGTTATGCAAGCTGGTCATTGTGTTAGGTACTATGACAGCCTATTATAGTTATTTTCTAAGCTAATCAGAAATAAAGCTGCTAAGAGACAAGCAACATATGCTTACCCTAATATAAGAGATAGATAGGGCCTCTTCAAAAACCTCAAGAGATCTGCAGAATATGGCATTCAAAGATGTTTTCGTAACTTTAGATTTTTTTATATCAAGACATATCAACTCCTGACAGTACCCCCTATTCTACCCCAAGTAGAAGATGAGCATCGAAGAATCTCCAGTGGGAGATGATAGAATTAGTCACAAGCCTATCTCTTGGTAGGAAAAACCCCTTGCTCCAACTGTAGACAGAATGCTGTCCAAAAAGGACAAAACCTGGAAGCAGGTAAGTCGACAGCCTAGCTCTGCCAAGACAGGGTAGGCAAGTCCTTCATAACCCCTCCTCTACAATCAATGTCTGTCAGAGAAACGGGGCCAAATGACTGAAGATCGATGCTGTAATGTATGGAGAGAAAATGGGAACTGTCCAGGCAGCCACTGGTATGTCATTTATTAGTTTTGGAAGTTGCAGGCCCTGTACTTCCTATAAAATCAGATATATTTATCCCTCTCAGGTCTCTGAGGTGGTTGAAGTACAGATAGCTAGAGTCTCATAATTAAATTTTGAGTTGTTTAGGAGTCAAGAGAGTGTTATAGATCTAAGAAGAAACTTTTAAAATTGTTTTGCAATTAGTATGAATGTTGAGTCAGATATAGAACTTTAAACTCATGGAGATAGTTAGATAGTAGAATGTTAAAGTCAGGTGACAAATACATATGGACTGGACAGTGGGAATGTACGCTAAGCCATATAACCCTCATAACTGTGGCCTAATTACCTGTGTTTTTTTTTTGTATTGTATTTATTATTATAAGAGAAAGAGCCATTTGTTGGACTGAAAGGGGAAACTGTAGGGGGAAATAAGATATACCTTAAACTTAAAAAAAAAAAGGAAGAGGATGGGGGGTTGAGGGTGGGAGGGTGGGGCTGGAGGAAGGAATAGGGAGGGGACTGCAATTGAGATGTAACTTGAAGAAATAAAAAATAAAGGGAAAAAAAGTGACGAAAGAAAAACCCTTACTGTTCTGTGTATTTGCTCTGTATGACCAGGGGCTCCAAAAATGAGAAGAAAGTGAAATTTGTACAACTGGAGGAACCTTTAGAATTAATGAGATGCATTTTAAAACAGGTAAAATAGTAAACCTTTCTCTTTTTTAACATTTTACCAAAATTTAAAAAATAATTGGAAATTACCTTTTGAATGCTTTCATTAAAAACAAAAATGACCAGATAAGTGATTGGAATTAATTAATATAAATTTTGGTGTTTTGATTCCTACACGGAGAAGGCTAGACTCTGGTGTTTTGTGTTTGTTTTTTGTTGTTGTTTGTTTTTTTATGGGATGCACATGATGCAGGTGGAAAATCAAAAGTTGTGATCCTTCATTTTTTCTTTTTTTTTCTTTTTCCATTACTAAACAAGTAACCTGAATTTTCAGCTCCCAATTAGGTTTGGACAGCTGTTGTGAGTGAACCCAGCCTCCCTTGGTAGAATACTGCTTTGGCTATTGTTTGTAGGTATTTTCAGTACTTCCTTCATCTCCCGCTAAAAAAGTTAGAATGACCATTTCAGTGAAAATCTTCCCACAATATCTTTCTGTTTCAAACGCATCAGTCTCAATACTTCTTATACAAAATATCATATATCTTTACACACTCAGAGTGATATGATTTTGTTCAGCTCAATACATGTCCTTCTCTGTGGGACAAAATAATTCAACTCATTGTCTGTGATCTTCTCCGGGCTTCCTAATTTTTTATGGCTATAGAACATACCTCTTATGACAGGAAAACATTTTTGAGAGAGACATAAAAATTGCCTGTGTAGGAATGTCCTCAGCTGTTCCAGTTGAAAGGTTCCAGAATCGATTTAATAAGATGGATTGTGAGAGATTAAGAAGATTAAAATTTAAAGGAAGGTCAGACAGACTTATTGCTACTGTTTAATGCAAAGGTCAGAGTCTGTAAAGCACCCATTGAGAATTTCATTTCAATGGCCTGTAGTGAAAAGAAAGGTGTTTTCATCTCTCATCTTTACATAAAACCAAGTATATCATTCAGAGTAAGACTGTAATTGTTTGGAGATAATGTAATATAAATGTCAATTCACAAAAAGCTAGAACAAACAGAATATGCTCAATAACAATGTAAACAGCTGGACAGAGGAGAAAGACATGATTTTTATGAAGAATTCAAGCTATGAAATCCTGAACAAGTATCTTGAACTTTGTGAATCAAATTGTAGATATTATTAGTTTTAAACAAGTCAGTAATACAAAGTACCTGGTTGTCACTCAATCAGAAACACATGTTAACTTATTTTTATCCCCTCATTTTATCAACAATGAAATTTCCTCATTGGCACTTATTTCTTAGACAGCAGATGTAAAAATGATTTAAAATGAAGTAACAAATGTATAGAGAGCCTATGTAAGAGAAATATTGTGCGCTTTTATTTTATTGAATTTTGGGCTGAAATTGCCAATAATTACTAGGTAAGTGAAAATGATATTTTATTAAAAAGCAAGCAGGATTAGATCAACACCTGCCATCTTGTACATCATTATGTCCCAGGATCTTGTACAATATTTATGTACAACCCAGGATCTCACTACCCATAAAGACTCAATAAATATGGCATGGTTTCTGACAACATAAATAAATGCTGTTTTCAAGCAATAAAATATTATTCTATTATTATTCACATTGCATTAAATAGTACTCATGGCCACAAAAGTAAAAAGATAAGTTGAGATTATTCCATTATTTTTTTGTACAATTTGGGAACAACAAGGAATGAGATAAACAAATAATTGAGAAAATGGGCCAAATGAAATAACATGTAGGCACTGGAATATGAATATATTTGAGCATATGTATTAATTAATTACATTATTGCCTAATAGAATATATCAAGCATTATTGACAATAAATCTACATTGAATATCAGTACATACATAATTTTCAATTGCATTTTTACTGTGTTTTTCAAGCACATAAAAGATCACATGTTATAGCGTTAACCAACTTCTTCACTTAGTACAGCAGCCAATAAGTATCTCCAGAAGCCAAACAGAGGATATTAAAAAAACAGTGACAAGGAACCATGATCAGCTGTTCCTTTAGAATGGAGAATGAAAAATATTTGAAGAATATTTAAGTTTCTTTTAGGAAAATCTGCAAAGTTTAGGTAAAATCTAAACTTGTAGAAAAAGTTGTCACTTCCTCTATCATGAATATGCTAAGTTATTGGATATCAACTTAAAATATTTTCAGAGGAGACTAACATAGAAAAATAATGTAACAAAGATATTAGCAGTGTCTTATGTCAAAATGATGAAATAAAGTTGAGATTTTGAAAAAGACATAAGGGTAGGGTGTTACATACTTTCAATAAATTATACTTTCAAAGTGAGATAAAAATAACTTTATGCATTTGCATGTATGCATATGAAGAATGTCCAAGGTCCTTATTTTACTATTCACCTACAGAGTTTGACACTTATAAGAGAAGATTGATCTCACCCTAATAGTATATCTTTACGTGTTATGATAGCTTGAATGAGAATGTCCCTCACAGGCTCATATATTTGAAAGCTTGGTTCCCAATCAGTGAAAATTTTTGGATAGATTAGGAGCTTTGGCCTTTTTGAAGGAAGTGTATCACTGGGTGGTGGGAGTGCTTTTGAGGTTTCAAAAGCCCACACCATTCCCATTTAGTGCTCTCTCTCTTTCTCTCTCTGTGCTTTGGGCTTGTGAACTAGATATGTTTTCAGCTACTGCCCCAGTGGTATGTCTGCCTGCCTGCTGCCTGCCTTAATGGTCATGCATATACATTCTTAAACTCTAAACCCCCAATAAACTCATTCTTCTACAAGTCATCTGGGCCATGGTGCCTTGGTGCATCAAGTGGAAAGTAATTAAGACACAGGTAAACTACCTTTCTCTATGACTCTTTCTGTATACAGATAAGCAGCCATGCTTGGATTCTTTAGTACTTCCCCCATGCGATTTCCCTGAGTCCAGCCAGTTCTTAAAAACAAGCAAGCAAACAAACAAAACAAAACAAAAAATTTCAGCTAAGCCAGTAAAGTTAAAAAAAGAAATCCCACACAGGTCGTGGTTACTACAGAAGAACTAGCACAGAAGAAATCAGGAAATTCAATTGTTCTGATGAGTGATCGGATTCAAAGCAAGGAAAAGGGTGGAAGTCTTTTGAATGGTTTTCTGTTATAACACTTTCCTCTCTACTTCTTTCTCTGTCTCACCTCTCTCTCTCTCTCTCTGTCTGTCTGTCTGTCTCTCTCTCTCTCTCTGTGTGTTTCTCTCTCTCATGTGTCTCTCTCTCTGTATTTGTGTGTGTGTGTGCAACAGTGCTTTATGAAGACACTATGTGTTCTTTGACTATAGTAAATTTTAAAATGAGAGACCTGAACAACATAAAATTCAGACAAAGGAATAGATAGATGTTTATTAATCCAGAAGTAGAGTTGCCTATCACATGTAATGAAAACCCAGTATGGCCATAGAAATAATTCCTTTTTGAATGTGATGTCAGAGAGAACACACATTGTATCAGAATTTTATGAAATGGAGACTCTATTTGGTAAATTCATTTGTGTACTGTTTTACTCCTTTGAAAACAACTTGAGTCAAGAGGGGCTGCACCATATGTTCTCTCTTCCAGGAACTGTACAGCAAAGGGCTGAGCAATTATTTGTGAAATTTAATGAGTTTTGATAGCTAGTTTATAATCTCAGGCCAGAAACTCCTGCTCTTTCTTCAACAGAAGGTTTTGAAACTCAATTATATGACTAATTACATAAAATCTATACCCTACCTTGTCATTAGCCTCATGTCTTGCATATAATAATAACTTTCCCTCTACATGTCAATATTATTTCATAACTTCTTTACTGGAAAGTATAATCAAAATAATAGAAAATGAAAATAGTCCATTCTGTTCAAAATACTCTGGGTCGTTTTGTCCTAAAGGCATCCTAGAATGTTATTTTTATGCAATTCCTGTGCCCAGTCCTCATCATGTAGCATGTTTGGTTAGAGATTCGTTGTATAGTTTGCAACTCAAAACTAAAAAGTCAAGTTCTCTCATATGTTTCTTGAAACATATCCATTAATCATGCAGATTTTTAAAAAGTCATTTCCTTAGTGTTCCACTACATAAGAAGATCACATTGACAACTTGGCCTTTAAAGCAACAATATGTAGGGAAACTGAATTACTGTGAAAAAGTGGACTACTAACGTTGAAATGATAAACCAACTGGAAACACTCTCTAGAGTCTACAAGCAGCTGTGTGTATTTGTGAGGCTGATATATCTTTTCAGACTATTTAATGTGCAATGATCTTTTTAACTTGCAACAAATATGCATAGAAAAGAGGGATAGGTTCTTATTTGACAGATGAAAATAAGTTAACGGGGCAATTTATCTCTCATAGCATGTTATAGGGTATTGCCAGCAGGCCACAGATGCACACCCTATGAAAAGCCTGAAGAGACATATGTGAGGAGAGCAAATGAGTTAAACAGCAGTGCAATAATGAGGTGTCAACCACCGTCCAGATGAATGTTTCAAATATTTATTTTTAAAAAAGAAAAATACTTTCATGCATTTTTCCTATGGCTGTTTAATAACAAAATTTTCATTTTACATATTCTCATGAAACAAATACATTGAAAGAGTCATGGGAAAGAAATGAAGAGAGGACATGATGTTATTTCATAGTGGAGAATAGGAGACAGATAAATTTAATGTTAGCTCTATCAATAATTCAACATCCCACTGATTTGAAGGCAATTTAATTCAAATATTCACATGAAAAATTTCTTAGCAATTTTCTGTTTCCTTTCTAGTTTGTATTTTGTTCAACTTCTCACCCCACCCTACCCCCAAAAACACATGAATCATGTTAAGACCAACAATGTGTTTTCTTGACTCAGGGCTCAGAGACATTGAACAGCCATGTTTGGATCATTCCTATGATTCTTACAGGCCAAATAAAAGTGTATCATTTGACAAATTGACACAAAATTCAGGGGCTTTCTTTTAAAAACTGAATATGTACAGCTAGCCACTGTTTTCAAAGACAAAGAGAATGCCACATGGGAAAAAATCCTGAGACACTAACAGTTATGAGAGTTATCAAATATTTGGAGAAGACAGATGTATCTGGTGAGGAAAGCCTTTGAAAACTAAGCTTTTATGGTGTAACTGTTTCTCCCAATTCCCTTACCTTAAATAAAACACATCATTATTTGTCTATGTGTATGTCACCTATTTAGAGAAAGGCCATATGATTTTAATCATTTTAGTTATTCCTTGGTAGTCAATAAATATTTATGGAATAAATAAGTAGAAATTGTCTGTTAAATGATGAAGATAACAATATTATTATTTTACAAGTTAATACTTGCAGAAATATTACTGTGACTACAGTATTGTTGTTTTAGATTTACTCTGATGGTTTGAATAGGTGTGGTCCAAATAGATTTATGTATTTGAAAGCTTGTTTCATAGGTAATGTCACTATTAAGAGGTGTGGCCTTGTTGGAGGAAGTATGTCATTATGAGGGTGGACTTTGAGATCTCCTGGGCTCAAGTTATGTCCAGTGTGTCACACAGTCTCCATCTGCCACCTGCAGATTTAGTTATATAGCTCTCAGGGCCTTCTCCATCACCATGTCTGCCTGGACACTGGCATGCTTCCCATCATGATAATAATTGATGAAAGCTCTTAAACTGTAGCCAGATCCAATTAAATGTTTTCCTTTATAATAAGAATTGTCTGCTTCATAGTGCCTCTTCAGAGCAATAAAACTCTAACTAAGAAACTTACTGGCATGCCTAATGGTATATTATATGTTTTAAAGCAAAGCATGCTATTGACAGGGTTTGCTTATCACAGACATGCTAAGGACCACAGTTACGATATTTCTCCACTTTCATTTCACTCAGGATAGTTAATCAGTCAGAAATGGAAATGCGGGGAAGTAGACTTATTTACTAAGTATCTCAAATCTCAGCGAAACAGAGTTGGTGAAGTAATAAAGTAAAACTACCCTTTTTTGTGTAATTTTTGTTCCTTTTTGAGATACTTTAGAATTTGTGCAAGGCTAGAATAATGATAACATCATTTGATGAACGCAAAATGCAAAGGGCACAGAAGACAACAGAACAGTGGACAGTATTGAAGTAAGAAAGCAGAGAGAAGAAAGGAAATGCTAAACACAGAGAAGTCAGTAGGTATTTTATCCTGTTTTTGATAATGGGATTTCATAGACTCATAAAATTACTGACCCTCTTTGGGACAATTGACGTGATTTTCATCGCTGAAGTCTCCACAGTCGTTGTCACCGTCACAGGCCCAGTGCCCTGGGACACACCGGCCACTGGAACATCGGAACTGGTCATCAAAGCAAGAATGGACACAGCCCACCTCATCACTCTGGTCCCCACAGTCATCATCTGGAAAGAAACGCTAAAGGCTAGTAAAAGCTAATGTGGAAGAACACTTTTCTCACATTTATTGCAATATTTTCTGTGTGGAATTTGCTCATGAGTTTGGAAAAGCAATGAGAAATCCATGACCAACATTTGCAATGAACAGTTAATTGGCCTCATTTTCTACATTTTTTTTTTTTACTTCTCTTCTTTAATAACAAATGCCAACCCAAGAGGAAGGAAACACTGACTTTGGATTTTGCAGCATAAAATCTAATTTATTTAGATACACAAAATAATATCTGAAAACAAAGCTCTGTCAGAGTTTCATGGGACAAATATCATGCTCCATTATCCTTAATGCTAATTTCCAGGGGCATACGAGCTTCCTGCACACCTCTGTTTTCTTAGCCACTTTGCTTGGCTCTGCTAGCTTTGGTTGCAAAATCCCTTTGACGGAAACCAGGCAACCCAGGCAGCTGGGCCCCAGTCTGGTCAGTAATGTGCAGTGAGCACTTGGTACTTGCCAGTGTCGCAGTGCCATTTCCTGCTGATGCATCTCCCAGTTTTGCATATGAATTGAGTTAGAGGATCACAAGTTGGAAATTCTGTGAAAGATTTAAAAGAGAGAATAAGAAACGAATCATGGACTGTGCCTGATTTGTTTTGTAACCCATTTACTAGTGTGACCAGAACTCTTGTCCTCTACAAAGGCACAGGGAACGGTAGATTTAAAAAAAAAATACAGTGATTATAACATCTTAAGGACACTAAGGACAACTTCTTAATGTCTGAACTACATTCGAATGTCTGAAATGAGAAATTTTTAGGCACCATAAGCCTAGAAGGATCATTGAATGACATATCATTAGGAGTCACCATGTTTTCTGAAATACATGTTCGTGATCAGCCTTGTCTCAGTAAATGATAGCAACGAGAGCTCTGTTGTGCTGCTACGAAATATTGCTTCAGTGCATCCAAACTGTAGGAGTTTTCTGAATTCAGAGAGCCAAATAGGAGCATCAAGGTCAACATTGACCTCTGAGGGATGCCAGCTTTGTAAAACAAAATAAATCAATCAACTGATGATCTCAATTCAGCTGCTTACTGTATCTTTACACAGACTTTGACACTATGAATTCAAGTCTAAAACAGTGAACAAAAGCCCTGAAAAAAGAATTCAGATTTTTAAATGAAAGTAAATTAATTAACTTAAACCAATAAAATTAGAGGTTCTCCTTTTCTACCCCTTATGTAACAATAATGACAAAAGAGAAATAATTAATATAGAAAATGCAATTAGACATTTAAACATCCTACTAAATCCAGTATTAATGTAATAAGATCTGATAATAATGAAAATTTAAAACATAATTATAACCAAAGAAAAATTAATGTACTGAAGAGTTCAGACAAAAAATTGATCTAAGAGCTTTCAGGGAAAACAGTACTATCCCTGATTAAAGATGATGAGAATGATTCGTCTGAAGATTTGTGGATTCTCAGAATTAGGACTTTTATCTCAAGGAAACATGAGTAGAATCATCATCAATGCTTTTATTTTCAACAGGTTACTTGGAATCTTAGAATATTTGATAGAAAAAAAATCACTTATGCTATTAGATATATTTTGTGGAGTTTTAAAGAGATGTCCAAAATAAATTCTAGTTGAGTCTGTTACACTTAGGGTGGCCAAGATGTTTTGTTTGTTCTTTGTTTTAAATCTAGCTATATATTTACATACCTATTAACTGATCCCCTACATAACATAACTGTAGTTTGAGTTTAGAATTTTGAGCAGTAGTTAATTTGGAGAAAAAACCAACCAACCAACCAAACAAACAAACAAAAAAAACCCTACTGTATTTATCAGCTTTAAAAGATGAGACATTTTTATGATACCCAATCATTTTGGCTGTAAAGCATCTATGGTTCAGGTGCCCCTGATCACTAATGTCTCCCAACATTGGAATTCTCTTAAGCCATACAGTTATTCCTTTTTCTAACTTTGTTTTTTTTTTTAGTAATTTTCTATAGCACTTTCAATTTTCATCCATAATCTCCCAAAATTAGTGTTTTATTTTATGTTGGAAACTGTTTTATTATGCAAATGAGCACATTTATGATTTGTACCAGACATACGTTTTTTTTATATATTTACATTATTTTAGTGTTTGGTTCCCATTTACTTGCCCACACTTATAATTCCAGCATTGGGTAGGGAGAAGACAGGATTCCCTTTGGGGTTCTAACATGGAAGAATGCTTGTCAGCTCAGCACTGAATGAGACTAAGGTAAGAAGCATCCTTGGCCTTGCTGACCAACTGGCCTAGTCTACATCTACGTGTTGAGCTTTAGGACTGTGAGAAACCTCTCTCAAACAAACAAACACAAAATCTAAAGTTGACTTTTAGTCTAAACACACACACACACACACACACACACACACACACACACACACACCCTAGTTGTAACCACAAAAGTATCCACATGTTCATGCACACGAGGTGGGGGAGGAAGGAATAGAGGGTAAGGTGGTAAGACAGAAAAAAGGGGAAAGAAAGTAAAAGAGACAGAGAGATTGAGGGAGAGGGAGAGAGGGAGGGAGGGAGGGGGAGGAGAGGAGCAGAGGAGAGAGAGAGAGAGAGAGAGAGAGAGAGAGAGAGAGAGAGAGAGAG